>RANY01000387.1:0-53114 GCA_009805235.1 Neurospora pannonica FGSC 7221
GGCGTGGAGGGCGGTTAAGGAGGCGGGCTTGCAGCCGGGACAGTGGTTGGGGATCGTCGGGTCGGGAGGCGGGCTGGGCCACTTGGCGGTGCAGTTTGCGAAGAAGATGGGGTTGAAGGTTGTTGGGATTGAGGCGAGGGATGAGGGTCTGGAGCTGACGAGGGAGATGGGGGCGGATGTGGTTGTTGATGCGAGGAAGGGGAAGGATGAGGTTGTTAGAGAGGTGGGGAAGGCGGTGCTGGGGGATGATGGGAAGGACGTTGACCATAACGGGTTGTTTGCTACGGGAGGTGTCGATGCTACTGTCAATTTGTCGGACGCCGATGATGCGGCTGGACTGGCGTGTGCGATTACGAAGATGCATGAATTGATGGTGCAGGTTGCTCAGCCGTTAGAGGTGAAGATTCCGTTCATGGAGCTGATATTGAGGGATGTGAGGATCAAAGGAAGCTTGCAGTGTTCAGGGGAGGAAAGCGAGGAGCTGTTGAGGTTTGTCGCCGAACATAGAGTCAAGGTGAAAATGACTCCGTTCTATGGGTTAGATCAGGTTGAGGAGCTGGAGAAGGTGGTTTCAAGCGGAAAGCTCCAGGGAAGGGCTGCGATTATCGTCGATCCGCATCAACTTCAACACGAGAAGGAGATCGTGAGACATTAACTGCAAAAGTTAACAGTATTTCAATGCTAAGACATCATTATTCATAAGCTCATCTCGGTGTTGTTTCTCGTCATGCATGCCGTCAAACCCATTACTCCTTGATCTCCTGCTTCCGGAAGGTGCCTGCAATGCGGTTAGATTCTACACTTGACAGTTACTTCACTCACCCCCAGATCAGCTCCCTGAATCTTACCTGGGATATCGGGCATCCACTTGGGCTTATTCTTGCAAAAGAACTCGCCCTTGGGAGGCACCTTTTCGGGCTCGTCAAAGGACCCCCAAATGATATACCGGAACTTGTCCGCTGCCTCTTCCTGTGAAAAGCGTGAGTAATTGTTGCCCATGATATACAACGTTGAGCATGATCTTACCCCATATTCGCAGATGTAGGCACCGCAGTTATCACAGAATTCCCTTGTCACACCATTGTGTTGCTTGAACTTCTTTGGCGTGCCGGTCTCGTACTTGAAGCCCTGGAGGGGGACCTTTGTCGTGAGACCATAGTTGGTTCCAAACGCCCTCTTGCAGCTGTTGCAATGGCAAAGGGTGGTTCTCGCATCGTCCAGAGATTCAAGCTCTAGTGAGTACTGCAAGTTCTGGCAGACGCACCGACCCTTCATGTGGATGCTCATGATGAATGTCTGGAGGAGAGGGTTCCTTCTGAAAGTTGGTGCTGTAGAGGTAATTGTCTGTGGCAGCCGAAGTGTTCTCGGCTGGCTGGCTCGGAAGATCGAAGTTGGCTTTGGTAGGACTCGGCTGAAGAGCATTCTCTGGCCGGACTTCTCGAGATTGTTTGTTTCAATTGCGAGTTGTGGTTCAGTCAAAGTCGAAGTGGAAGTTGGTTCTCAAAAGGGAAGTCGTGTAAGTCAACATTGATGGCCTGTGACGTCAACGATCTACAGTGCCTGGCGCGGTGGTCTGGGCGCCCAGTGCCCCTATTCTCGGCTGCAGTTGCAGTCCCTGTTGCACAGTGCATGCTGTGCCCTGGTGTCCCTTCCACCAAACCCGGAGTGAACATCGCAGACTTCTCTATATACCTACACGACGGTTGACGCTAAAAAGTCCGGTTAGGGTGGTAGTGTTTTTCGCGGGCGGTCCCCGTACAGAAATCCCCACACACTAACATCTCGCTACTGCACGGACCGTTTTTCCCGCACGTCACCGCAGAACAAAATTCTTAGGCCTAACATTTATTTGGTAATTTCTGTTAGTGCATTGGCAGCTCTCCGAATTTGCACCTCCATTTAAGCATCCAAGGACCTTCGATCCCTTGAATTCCCTTTTCCCCAATTGTACCTTTATTTACACTATTATCCCTACCTTTTAGCTACGGTGCAACCCAGTATCCAGCATTTATACGGGCTACAACCCAGGATCCAGCCTTTCATCGCCCTGGGAAGGGAAGGCAGCAAAGCTGCCTCCCCGAACACTAGTCTTACGCTACACCACAACTGTCGGGTCCTGAGTTTTGTGTCTCTTTTTCCATTTTCAGATTTCGAGATACCTCCAAGGGTTTGGCTTTTTGTAACAAGCAACCGTTGAAATATGCAAGTCAGCATCCGTGCCGCTGTGGACCTTCATGGGTTGGGCTTTGTTGCAGTCCCCCGGAAGGCGCTAAACAGAGAACCCGTCTTGCCCCAAAATGACCAACCCTTCAAGCCAAAAGACATGTTAAACACCTGCTTACAAACATGTGCAAACCAAAAACATCAAAACGGGCGATGCGATGGCCAGATCCAAGATGTCTTTAGATCTTGAACATTGATCAGCTGGCTTCATGCCCTGCGCCACGAAACCACGCGCGTCACGCCCGGCAATCTTGCATACGCCACATTGTGTCGACCTTGCATCGCCGCACTTCGGAGTACAATACCCCCCCCCATTGCCCCCCTGCCTAGGGGACATAACGATCAGTGATCCATTCTCGCGAGCCGAATCTCAGCTGACCCGACACAACACCGAGAAAAATCATCGGAAACTGTTGCCGCGACTTCCGCGGATGTCGTGTGAATTGTTCCACACTTTCTTTCAGCTGTGAGCTTGTGAGACATTTCGGAAAGAGAAGAAGGATATAAAGGATTGACCTTTCCCGACGACACCTATCATTCACAGCGAGGCTTGGCGTTGCCAATCGTTCCTGTCGGAAAACGATTTCTTTCAATTTCGAAGACGCTGTGAGAGGGGCATGAAAGCCACCAAAGGCTAGCTCACAAACGATACGTCACTGCACACACGCAACAACAACTTCAACATCAATCTGAAAGATGCATATGAGAGACCTCTTACCCATGGGCCACAGCGACTCCGACTCGCAGTCCGTCGCGCAGTCCGAAACGCAGTCGGAAGCAGCCCATCGCCATGAGCTGCTATCGAAAGTCCAGAGCGCCCTCGCCGGCATCATCGGCTTGGGCGCATTACCGTCTATCATCCCGCCCGGCAGAGAACACCATCACTGCAAAAAACGACCGGTCTTTATCGCTTGGCATCCCGTGGCGGACAACATAGGGGTGCTCTTTGCCGAGCATACGCGACTGGGGCAAGCTATCACGAAGGAGATGGGCGAGTTTCCGGATCCTACGAATCACTGGGCTGTGATAGTGGGGGATCAGGATACGGATTATTATCATGAGTTGTGGATGGTATGTTCGTTGTGTTGGGAATTTTGGAGGATAGATGGATGAATGGACCGGGAACCAGGAAGACAGATACTGACTTATTGAAACAGGAAAAGGACTTTACGGTGGTGAACCAGCACGGCTTAGTCGGTACTCAAAAGTGGACGAACAAACTAAAAGTTGGCGAGACAGGGTGGAATGATCAAGCAGTATTAGCAGCCAGTAAGTCCAAGCAAAGTGCCCCGTTGTATTGGAAGAATTTAGCAAAAGAAACGCTTAACACCTCTTGCTCACATTCACACAGGCAACAAGGCAATAAAGGAGATGAAGCCAAGATACAGCTTGATCGATAACAACTGCCAAATCTTCGCCTCCCACCTCCTCCTCGAGCTAGGCATCAAAATGGGAACAGACATCAACACAGCCAAAGACATGAGAGACAAGTTACTCGCCGAGTTCAGCAAGACATCATGGCGAAAGAAACTGGTTAACAAGGACTGGCAAGCCCCGACATACCTGAAAGTGAAGGAGATTCGGCGGAGTATCAGCCCTGCCTTTGGGGGAAGTGTAGAACCACAACCAGAACCACATGAGGAGGTTGTGATAGAGGAACGACAAGCCAAGTTCCGACCTTTTAGTTGGGGGAAGAAGAAAGAAGTGGTAGCGCAACTTCCGACGCCTCCATGAGTACATCCCTCAGTCCTCCTTAACACTGACAGAAACCACCAATGATACCCCCAAATACCTCTGATCAAACTGTCAGGGTATAATTCAAGTAATTCCCGTTTCCTGCCGCACGCGGATAAAACTCGAATGTGAGCGTTGCGCTTTGGCCTGAAGCAATCACGGCATCCAGCGTCTGCCTCCGGATGATGAGCTTGTCAAAGTCAAAATCCCACTGGCCGCCATACGTCTGTTTTCTCTGTTAGCACTTGGCTTCAGACAAGACTCCATGCAAGAAAGGGGGAAAGAGAGAAGGAAAGGAAGAAGAGAAAAGAGGAAAGGGAAGAGGAGGGACTTACTCCACGGCCCTTTTGCAACTCAGGCAACCACATGGTCCAGTCATCAAACAAATACGACCCATCCGCCTTGATCATCTTGACCGCCGCCACCCGATGCAGCCCCTTCCAGACCACCGGAATCCACAAATCACCCGACGGCACCGCGCTCGCCGACGAGCTCGTCTGTGCCGGCACCGGTAAATCCCACTGGACGATATCCACCTGACTCTTTGCGCCAGCCGAGAACGTAACGGTGATATTCGCCTTGGTTCCGGGCGCCGCGTCCTTGGAGAGATACTTACCCAAGAACTCTTTCTTGAGGGTAACCGTCCCCTTCTCGGTCCCCTCCTGGATCGCATAATCCTTCCCAGCCTTAAGCACCACCCCATCAACACTCAACGCCTTGAACCGATTGCCATTCAACGCAAACGATAAGTTTCTCTCTCCAACATCCTCCCCAACCTTATTAAACACATACGCCGAGCTCTCCTGCGTCGTCGCGCCGCTATCCACCGTACTCTCCGGCAACGAATTCTTCCTCCCCTTAACCGCATTCACAATGATCTCCACCGCGACTTCATCCCTCCACCTCCCCGTCTCCCTCTGCAAATTATCCAGTCCATTATCCCACAACACCGGCACGATATTCAGCCTCCTCGCCGCGCCGACAACGGTATCAAACCACCGCCACCTCGCGGCGGCCTCCAGACTCAACTGCGACGCATCAAACTCGCCCAAGTATATCGGGATCTTCTCATCCCCAGTGACAACCGTCAGGTTTCCCCTAACAGCTTCCAAATCCGCCACCACGGTAGCTTTATCACTCTCAGAACCCCAAACCGTTTTTCCCCACGCTTGAAAAATAAAGTCGTAAGGGGAGTAATAATGGAACTGGAAAGCCCACGGGTTCGTCATATTCTTGGGAACCCGGAACCACCCGTTCCCCATGCGATCGGACCCGCCCATGTTCAGCGCACTCAGGGTGACCACCCTGTCTTTATTCCACCCCCCACTTTCTCTCAGGGCCTGGATGAACAGGTCATTAAGACCCATCAACCTCTCGGCATCTTCGGCCGTCGAGCCAGGCGGCTCGTTGATGGGTTCGAATGCTACAGTGGCCGGTTTGCAGCCAAACTTGGTGGCGATTTGCAGCCAGCCCGAGTAGAATTTTTCGCGGATTAAGGTGATGTTTTTTCCTGAAGAAGAGGAAACGTCGGCCCAGGCCCAGGAGTCGTGGTGCATGTTTGTTACTACGAGTAAACCGCGCGAGGTGGCCATGTCGATTACGGTGGAGACGCGGTCGAGCCAGGTGGGGGAGATGGTGTGGTTTGTTAGGGAGGTGGGGGAGAGGAAGTGGTCGGAGTAGGTCACTGTTGGTGCAGCGGTCAGTGCTTCTGATTGGGCATGCCGGATGCTTCATGAGGAAAGCATGGTTAAAGGGAGGGGATGAAGGAAGGAAGGAGAGGGAGAAAAGGAAACATACCAGGAATCCGAACAGACTTGAACCCAGCTGCCTTGACGACATCGAGGGCATTGGCCTGGAAGATGGGGTTGTTCCAAGACCCTTCGTCAGGAACGGCGTCAAGCGTGTTTCCGATATTCCAGCCAGGAGTTGCGGCGTCCATGAAGGCTTGGGCCGAGAGCTTCTTGAAGCTACCGGGCGGGCATGTCGTCTGTGTAAACAACGAATGATGTTAGCATACTGCACAACAGGCGAAAGCTATGAGTTTGAAGGGGTTCTTTACCTTCGGTCCCTGTGGTATCTTGGCAGCTAAAGTGACCTCGACAGCCACCGAGAGGCCCAAGGCCACTGTGCTGGTGAGCTTCATCTTGATTTTCGTTGTGCTGTGTCACAACTACAACGACCTCTAGAAAGAGCCAGGGTCTAAACATCATCGTGGAATACGAAGACCGAGACGAGGTTGAGTTTATAACGGTTTGTTCATCCTCCGTTCACCGGTCCCAAAAAGGGAAAACTACAACGGTGGCGTTGCAATGAGATGGACATCGGGGACGCCCTTCCGTGTCTCTCTCCGCACTCCCCAATTCAGCCTAGATTATGGGCTCGCTTGCGCCTGGGAACGTCGCAACAAAAGGATTTACTGGTGGACTATTTCGGCTTCTGGTCGCGATGCAACCGATGTCTACTATTTGATGGTTTGTCATCGTTGGAGCTTGTGAGCGTTGTCGCTGTAAACGGCCAGGAACGAGATCTATGATTGGGGCGGCTTTCGCTGTGCAACATGTGAGAGATGTGCCTGATGTCTAGAAGAGGAATTCGGCACTCGTCAATATCCCACTATAAGCCTGGAAGTCGTCCCTGCTGTCAGAATCGTATTCGTATAGATATTCGACATTACCGAGGGCGTCCTTTGCCGGTGGCCAACCTTTTTCACCATATTCAGCTCCAAGCTCAAGATCACTATAAAGAGAGTGAAAGCTTGTCTTGGACAACGATTCTTAGCATTGAGAACGCAAAATATCTCTACATGCGGATGAATGCCGGACAAAAGTGGCACTAGAAAAGGGGATGGTGGAATGAAACGAGAAGTAAAAGTACGATCGCAGATACTGGCCGGACTATCCAAATGGTTAGGTGTCTGTGTATCCAACCACCAACAAACGACTGGGTCGGCTTTCAAACTGTTTGGCTAGCATTCAGATAGCCGCTTCTGCTTCATGGAGAGGGTCAGGAGGAATCTGGAAAGGAGGAGACATGATGATGTAGAAGAGGAAGAAAAGGTAGGAGAGAAGACGGGCCTCGCCCTTATCATTTAAGCCGGGCCTCAATCGCGGCTTTGATGGCTAACAAGATAGGTAGGTCAGTATTCACTCGATCAAATTTTGTTCATACGGTAACCACTTACCTTCTGTTGTGACTCTTGCGTCTCCGAAGAGCATCTTCGTCCCCGGCATGTAGAACATGGGATTCGGTACGTCGGCTGGTTTGAGACGTCAGCTTCATGGAAACGTACTAACCGCGTTCATTAAAGAATTCCTACCGTATCCACTAGCCAAACCCCTCTTCATTACCACAACCTGCTTGCTCTTCCAAGCATGCAAAACCGGCATTCCAGCAATAGGACTGCCTGGCTCCAGGGCAATCGGGTTGACAGTGTCGTTCGCACCAATGACAAGCGTGAGGTCCGTCTCGCCAAAGTCATCGTTGATCTCATCCATCTCCAGTACAATGTCATACGGCACGCTAGCCTCAGCGAGAAGAACATTGCACTGACCGGGCATGCGACCGGCCACGGGATGAATGGCGAAACGCACTTTGATGCCCTTGGAGCGCAACATCTGGGTAATGTCTGAGATGGCGTACTGCGCTTTGGCTACAGCCATGCCGTAACCGACCACAATGATGACGGACTCTGCGTTAGTTAGGGCTTCGGCTGTGTCTTCGACATTGGTCTGCGTCACACTACCCTCTATCTTGTACTCTGTCGTTGTCGGAGCAGATATTCCACCAAAGAGTACATTGGTGAATGAACGATTCATGGCCACACACATGATGTACGAGAGGATGGAACCCGATACACCTATGAGTGCACCAACTGTCGTCAGCAGTGGGTTATCCAACATGAAGCCTTCGGCAACAAGAGCAAAGCCGCTGTAAGCGTTCAAAACTGTGATAACCACTGGCATGTCGGCACCACCGATAGCCGCAGTTGTGGTGTAGCCCTTGAGAAACGAAAGAACAGTGTTGGCAGCCAAAGCGCCGGCAGCGATTGCTGGAGAACCAGGGGCCAATGTGACAAAGGCACCCATAGTAGCAACATTGGAGGCCAAGAGACCGGAGTTAATCAGATGGCGGCCGGGTAGAATGGTTGGCTTGGATGACATTCTTCCGGCAAGCTTCATGAAGGCCACGATTGATCCGGTGAACGTCACACCACCAATAAGGACACCGAGGTACGCAGTAACGAGATGAAGAGTCGTGATATGATCCACATCAGCCATAACGCTTCCGATACTGGTAAGCACAGCGGCTAAACCGACCACAGAGTGCAAGGCAGCAACTGTCTGTGGAAGATCAGTGGGCGTGATGCGCTTCCCAATAAGCAAGCCCAAAATACCACCAATGGCGGCCAGACCACCGAACTGTGCAAGGACCTCGGGTGAAAAACCAGCAGCGAGTAGCGAAGCAAGGACTCCAGATCCTACGCCCAGCATACCAAGCGTATTTCCCAAGCGTGCGGTTGTTTGAGATGCCAGAGATGAAAGCGAAGTGATGCAAAGCACAGAGCTAACCAGGTAGCCGGCCTGAACTAGACCGGCTGCACCTGAAGCCGCAGCGGCAATGAAGCCACCGCCAAACAAGGCGGCGGGAACAGCGTAAAGCCAAGGGTATTCCGGAGGGTCAGTGGCACGACGGAACATGTCGAGCATTCGCTTGGTAATGACAAAGCCGCCAGAGATGTTGACAAATGCGAGAAGCACGGAAGCAGCGCCGAAAGCTTGAGGAATGGTCTCAGGGAGGTAGCCCCCACCCAAGATGAAGAGACCACCAACTCCCACCATGCCTGAGATTGCATTGGTGACACTCATCAAGGGTGAGTGCAAAGCAGGAACGACACCCCATACAACACGGTAACCGATGAGCGAGGCCAAGGCGAAGGTAAAAGCGTTGCCCATGAACAATGGCCCAGTAAGCTTTCCCAAAGCAAGGGCAGCGCCCATACCACCTGTGACAAGGCCTACTTCTCGCGAGGTCTTCTGGAACGGTGTGAGGGCCACAACTTCTGCTTCCTTGGCGGCGGCCGGGGTTGCTGCTGGTGCCGGCGGTGGTGCTGGTCGAGGTGCTGGCGGGAGGATCTTCCCCTTGTCAGTGACAATTGCACCCCGGACAACTTCGTCTTGAAGATCAATGCCGTATTCCTTGTCCTTTGGGGCCATGGAAAGCAAAAATTTGGTGATATTGTTCGAGTACAAGGTGGACGACTGTGTGGGAAGCCGGGATGGGAGATCAGTGTAACCTGTTTTTTGCTATTAGCCAGACGTTTCTCCTCTTAATGGCCACATTACCTACCGATGACTTTGACATCCTTGTGGTTGATGAGCTTTCCGGCCTGGGTCACTTCGCAGTTCCCGCCAGCCTCGGCCGCCAGGTCAACAATAACGGAACCGGGCTTCATGATCTCGACCATGGCTTTGCTGATGAGCTTGGGCGCAGGCTTTCCGGGAATCAAGGCAGTAGTGATAATGATGTCGACATCCTGGGCTTGCTCCGTGAACAGCTTCTTCTCGGCTGCGATAAACTCTGGCGACATTTCCTTGGCGTAGCCTCCAGCACCAGAACCGTCCTCCTGAAGTTCGACTTCGATGAACTCGGCACCGAGGGATTGGACCTGTTCACGAACGGCGGAGCGGGTGTCGAAACCACGAACAATGGCTCCCATTCTTCTAGCAGTGGCAATGGCGCTCAAACCAGCGACGCCAGCACCAATGACCAAGACTTTGCACGGTGGGATCTTTCCTGCAGCTGTAACCTGACCTGTAAGGAATCGACCAAAGACATTGGAGGCTTCCAGAACTGCCTTGTAGCCGGCAATATTGGCCATGCTGCTCAGCGCATCAAAGACCTGTGCCCTAGAGATGCGGGGGATCATGTCCATGGCAAAAACAGTCGCGTTCCGGGAGGCAAGCTTTTCTACAAGCGGCTTGTTCTGAGCCGGCTGAAGGAAGCTAATGATGGTTTGACCTTTTTTGAGCAGTTCCGCTTCAGCGACACTGGGACCGCGAACCTTGAGTACGATATCGGCGTTGCTCCAGACATCAGAAGCAGAATCGACGAGTGTTGCGCCAGCTGTTGCGTAGGCAGAATCATGGAACTCGGCTTCGGCACCGGCGCCTTTTTCGACAAGAACCTTTCCGAAACCTTTCTTGAGCAGGAGGGCAACATTTTGAGGAGTCAAGGCCACACGGCGTTCATTGGGGTAGGTCTCGCGCGGGACGCCGACTGTAAGCTGCTTATAGGGGACGGTAGGTGGGACAGTAGCGGTGGCATCGGTAGAGTATGTAGCCGAGGAACCCTTAGACGGCAACTGAGGCGGAATAGACGAGATAACCGAAGCATGGCGGACGATTTGCAAGGACTGAACTTTGGGAGTCGTAAGAGCCAGAGACGGGGAACCCGGACGTTGTTCTTTGTGGAAAGTGCTATGCCATGATTGACGGGAGCTTATGACGGTGCCAATTCGAACAGACGGAGTTTGGCTGCGGTCTGCGGGGAAATCAGTTACATGAAGTTCATCCCATATCTGCTCGCAAGTTCATCCGAGCTTTCCAATTTCATCCCAAGTTCTCTGGCGCCAATTGACAAAGCAAGTCCCCATTGGGACAGACACCTGGAGCGGAGACTCAAGCACCGTCGAGAGTTCCGGGAACTCTGGCAATTTGACTTACCAAGGAGGCGCGCAATGATGCGAGATGCTGGAGACAAAGACGCGGAAGCATTCTGGGCCAAAGCTGGCCGGAGACCCGACCACGACCACATGGTGATCTACAATGGCCGAGGAACTGGAATGGCTTCGCCGTCGAGACGAACCAAACCTCAACTGCTCATTCCAGGGTCCACATACAGGTAGTTAAAAGGATACTGTTGAAGGGTATTCCTATAGGAAGCTGTCGTAGATGCGAATTGACCTCTGGAGAGTCGTCGAGATAGCTTCTCAGTGCTAGAAGGAAAGGAGCAGAGCTCGACTGGTGTGTTGTCGTCGCCTGTCGTGGCTCGGTGTTCAGTCGTACCGTGCTGCCCCAGGGGTACAGGTAGGTATTCGCAAGTCGAAGTCAGCTACACGACACCTTTTCGTTCCCGGGATCTTAACCGCCTTGAGGTCGCGCCCTTTGGTGGTGTCTCCGGAAAAAGGGACTGGGTCGTCCAAGGTCCCCAAGAGAAGGAGGAGGGAGGTAGATGATGGAGGGGTAATGAGGGAACAATGGAATTGCTGCACCATGATTCCATTGTACAACGACACCGTCTACGAAAGAGCCGGAACACGATGATCGCTGGTTGCTCCTACCCTCCCGCGTCGTGGATTGCGCGTGGTTCGAAGTTGACCCAAGTTGACTGCATGCTCAGCCGTAAAGGGTACCTACCCCGCCCTTGGGTATCAAACGTTTGTCGCCATTGATGGCCATTGAGTGGTGCAAAATTACCCGGAAACAAGCATCGTGCAGGAATTGGCGAGAAACATGCGCTCGGCCGGCTCGGCGGCATTCATCATGACTGGTCGTGTGGTCGCCCTGGTGTAGTGGGAGGGGTGGTGGTTGGTGATGAAATATCGTGACAGGCAGCAACAAGAGCGATGAACGGTGCGAGAACTTTAAGTTGAAGAATGGGCGGGAGAAACTGAAGTGGTCACCGTGTTGCCTCTTGGAAGTTCTGCATTGTCCGCTGTTGGGCGCCTAAATTTTTCGACATTGTCCTCGTTTGTGGAAAGTGCGAATGTGTTCAATGAGACGAATGTGCAATCGAGACTTCCATTTACTGTGTATGGCATAGAGACATTGGCGCTTTGAAGGGAAGGAGGGATCAGAGTTTGGACGTTGTTCGGACTGCGCAAAGCTTGAATCAAAAATACGTGTACCCCAGTGTAGAATCTGCTAAACGAGACCGTTATTTAGGCTCTAGTAAGGAGCGTGAACTCGAAAACCTTAACATTTATGGCGTACAGGTACTTCTCCTCCAAAACCCCACCCGGACTGCTTGGATCAAAATGTGGGGCCGTGAATGTGGGGTAAAACGCGGAGGCGTGCGGGGCCGCGCCGGGATATCCTGGAGAGCACCCGTCTGCTTTCTCCCGCGATTTCGATAGCCATCAACTATTTGAACCTCCAACTGCTCAGCTCACACCAATTCTATTATGAAAAAACTCAGATATGACAAAAGAACTGGCTTGAAAATGGTTGCAATCTGTAAGCTCGAAGCAAAACATACCCTCCCGTGTCCCGGTCCTCGAATATCGGTGGTACCCCCACACTACCAGACGCAAATCGTTCTCTGCCAACCACCCACAACCCACAAGATGTGTACATCCTGGCCTTGCGACAACCAGATCAACGGCCTCTTGGGTAACACGAACCCAACCACTGCATCTTTTGACATTACCCCAAATCAGCGATGCAGATAAAGCAAAGCAAGGCAAATCTTGGCCCAGTTTGGTTTGATTTATAGTAGGATAAAAAAACTTGCTCGTTTTAATCTGGATTTGCTTTACGTTGAAATGTTTACAACCTCGGAATATTCCTTTTATCCGGACCTAGAATACCGTAAATACACACTTTTATTAGCCGTATCGGCACTATTACATAATAAAAACGACAGGATATAATGAAATAAACGAGTAGAATACATATAGAGAAATATTGAAGCTATTACCAAATCCTCCTCAAAACAGGCTAGTTCAAACCAGAAAAAACAAGCCAATTCAATATAAGCCAAATCGGCGCCAGATTTTCAAACTCAATAGCTTATTAATCGTATCATAATTTAAGTAGTTTCGCTATATACTTAGTACTAGCTTAGCCAAATTAAATGCTCTCTCGTATTCGTTAGATATAAAAAGGATTAATAAGTAATTAAATACTATCTATATTAGTTTAAGGTAATAGGATTAGTTTTGAGACTACTAAAATAGTATATTATTAACGGTCAAAACCTATTTTTTAATGAATAGACTAAATTCAGTCTCAAAGGAGGAAGGTTAAAGTTCTTCCTTATTATAATACCCAGCAGATATCAACTAATTCTTAAAGGTATTAGCATCGAAACTAGTATAGGAATTAATCACCGTACTAATACTAATACCAGTAGTTACTGTAGCAACTCCCTTTCTAATCTGCCTCTCATCCTCTTCATAATAAAAGTTCTATACCCTCTTAATATTACAGATTACGGTATTAATCTCTCCGCTGTTGATATATCTATTAATCTACTTCTTTCTATAACTAAGGTACAATACTATACTAATCTAATACGAATTAAATTTACCCATCAACGTCTAGTACTTCTTGAGCTTAATAATAGTATAATTAAAACTACGGCAGATAAATTTATAACTCTTATTAGTAAGATTAAGAACTTAAACTAAACAGCGAAGAAGTTAGGGAAGAGGCTAGCCTTATAAGGAAAATAGGTTCTCGTTAATAATATATCACTAATTAAGAAAATCTATTTTAAAACTATCTAAATAGCAGGGAAAGAGGGAAGGAGAAGGATAATATTTCTACGTAGTTTTTATAATTAGACAAGTAATTCGTTATCAATATTATTATAGAGCTAGCCTGTGATGTAGTTGTACTGCACTGACTGCACATATACTATGCCAGAGCTGGTGCCATGGCTCAGAGTTATGCACTCACGCACTAGCCACATGCCTTGCAGTTACGTGTAGTCTTACGTGCGCGCGCACGGACTAGCCTGCTAGGCTCTCACCTATATAACCAGTCCTCTACGCACACTTCCTGTAACGAATGGCAGTCTGATCTGCCCAAGTGAGATAGCTGAAGGAAGTAAACTATCAGGTGCAGTTCGGTGAAGCCAAAAGGTTCACAACAAGTATCATTATACGTGTCTCTGATGACGATAGTCTATTGACTACTGTCAAACTATCTGACAATCTGAGTTCTCTAGTCGTCTCTTTATACTGCATGCCTTCAATGCTGTTCCTGTAGTCTTTGTGAGCTTGGCTCACTGCGTGTCTGTCGTAAGCTCAGCTCACTTCGTGAGCCTATCCTGGTCCTATAGTTGCACAGCCTAACCTCTTTTGGCTGTTATGTTTCTGAGGGCCTGGCTGGCCCATATACTCGCTTAAGTTCGTAATACTTCCCCTTCTCCCCTTCATACAACAACGTATATCTTACCTTACCCTCAACGGTGTCTCCTCACCTCGTGATAGATATTAAATATAATAGGACTATCGAATAATTCGAAAGTGATACGCTCGTTGTATATATTTCAATAAGTCTTAAACTCTATAATAAACTTATAAAGGGTAGTAAAGACCTCTAGAAAATTAGGCTTACATTATTTAAATTTCTTAATTGTTATTTTAAATAATTTAAAGATTAATTTAATAATCGCGAATATTACTTAGTCTTCTTTAATTAAAATATCCTTTACAATTATACGCTTAATAAGATCCTAATTGCGAAACTAAGTATAAAAAATATCGACCGCGTCTTTCAATTTAAAAGCTCTCTCAACTATAAAATATACTGAATTCTAATGGGTATTATTATTACTAACTAAATTACAAGCCTTACAATTATTAACGCTAGGATTAAAATAAATATCTTTAAAGTCCGCCCTCTCTTAATTACTCAAATAACTACGGGTAAAGGACTCGAACTTCTCTCTACGCTAGAGGAAGCAGCGTACAAAGGAAACGATATTATATAACTTATTAATTAGACTCCGCTTCTTCTATTCTTATAGTAAAATATCCTCTTCTACCTCCTCCTATCATGGCATTGGCGTCATGGTATTAGCGTCATGGCATTGGCATCGTAGCTAGCTGCATTTATATGGTGGCTTGCCAAGGCGGCTATTGGGCGGTCAGGCCCAGCCGAACTCGCGCACCCTATTTTAAAGCGCACCTCGTTCGCCAGCCTTCAGCCACCTTCTCTTTTCTACTCTTTAGCTTTATTGATTTATTCATATCGACTTCTTTTGGCCGAGCCCTTCCCTGCCTGTGCCTAGAATCATGTTGTCATACCTTCTTTCTCTAATTAGGATTAAGAGACCGCAATAAATTATAATAATTCTCCTCTAAAAAGGCTTTCACTGCGAAATTAAATATATAGCTAAAGTACCATATATAATATTGACCAACTTCTAATTCGAAGAAGCCTGCATACTCTTTATTACTATGTAATGTTACGAACTTAAGCGACACAGGGGCCACCCAAGCCATCGGGACTTGACAGCCCCGCCCAAAGTAGATAGTGTAATCCTCAGAACCAGGATTGGGCTGAAGGGCGCATGCGAGTGCTCATTGCAAGAAGGGGCTCACAGTGAGCCAACATCACGAGTGAGCAGACACTCAAGATGCAGGAATCAAGACAGGCACGCAAGGTATAAAGGGACGACTGGAGAACTCAGATTATCAGATAGTTCGACAGTAGTCAATTGATCATTATCATCGAGACTAGTATAACGCTACCATACTTGTTGTGAACCTTTTGGCTTCACCGAACTGCACCTGATAGTTACTTCCTTCAGCTATCCCATTTAGGTAGATCAGACTGCCATTCGTCACACGTTGACTACTCCCTTTGGCCTATCTCGGATAGTACTGAAGGACTCTTCGCTTCATCATATCTTCTCCCACCAGACTAACTAACCCCGCCTCCCACGGTGAACCTCTGAACGTCACTGCTATGAACCAACAGTTCAAGGCTCTTCAGGACCGCATTATCCAGCTGGAGACGCAGCTCAAGGCCGAATCCGGTCGTTTCGAAGCGAAGGCGGGAGACGGAACTCCTCTCAAGGAACGCAAGAGAGTTAAACTGTCCGCACCCAAGGAATTCGACGGCCAGCAGGCCGCCCTCGCAGGATTCTTGATTCAGATGCACACTTACCTCGACTTCTACAAGGATCAGTTTGCTTCTGAGTACGAGAAGGTAACCTACGCTGGCACCCGACTTGTGGACAAAGCTCTCACCTGGTACGAGCCTATCCTCAAAGACTACTACGAAAACGAAAACCAGGCTTTAGACTTCACCAAGAAGGTCTTGAACTCCTACACTGCTTTCACTGAAGCACTTTCCAGGGTCTTTGGAGAGAAGGATGAGACTCGACGGGCTCAGGAACGCCTGACCCACCTCTGACAGACGAAGTCTGCCTCAGCCTATGCTGCACTCTTCAAACAGGATGCACTTCGCAGCAACATCAATGACGACGGGCTGATGCAGCTGTTCTACAATGGCCTCAAGGACAGAGTCAAGGATGAACTCTACAAAGAGGACCGACCCGATTCCATCGATGCCTACATGGACAAGGCCTGACGAAAACTAAGTCCCTGGACGAAACGGATCATCCGACGTAGCAGCCGCCGGAAAAACAAGATCCAGGATCCTGTGGCAATCACGGAGATCGCAGCTGCAGAAGAAGGGAAGGATGACCAACGACTTAAGGTCGTGGCCCACTGGAAGAACTACCAAGCCCTCGCACTGGTAGATTCTGGAGCTCAGTTGAACCTCATTTCACCCAAGTTCGTCAATCAACTGAGGATTCCCTGGAAAAGGAAGAAGGCTCCTTTTGTGGTAAAAGGACCCTTCGAAACCCAGATCGTGAAGAGGGAAACGTTACCACTCCCTATCACGGTGGAAGGCAAGACGGTCGAAGTCAGTTTCGACGTTGTGGATATGGAGCCATCCAAGGACATGATCCTAGGGTACCCATGGCATGTAGCATACGACCTTGACATCAGTTGGAAGGATGGTGGCCACCTGCGTCCTAGGACGCACCCAACCACTGATGGGAAACCCGGAGCACGGAAGGAAGCAAGCCACGACGGCGTTGTTCTTACGGCCCCACCGCAAGCAGTACAGGAAGTGATGATTTGTACCATCGACAAGAGCGGCAAGGTTACGGAAGAAGGGTTAGTCACGTTGGTAGAGGTATCAGCAGTCAACGCTCAGCACAAGTTTGACTATTACCAGAACCAACAGACGGAAAAGCTGAAAGCAGTGATCCCAGCAGATTATCAGGGACACCCGGCTTTTGTCAGCAAGCATCTTGAAGGACTTCCACCACGAGGACCGTGGGATCATGAGATCAAGCTCAAGGATGGAGCCAAACTCAAGTTCTTCAAGGTGTACCACACCAACGAGAAGCAGAACGCGGAGTTGAGGAAGTACTTGGACGAAAACTTGAAACGAGGATACATTCGGGAATCCACATCGCTAGCAGGATACCCTATCCTCTTCATGCCGAAGAAGGATGGAAAGCTGCGCCTTTGTGTTGATTACAGGCAACTGAATCAAGAGACCGTGAGAAACAGTTATCCCCTACCCCTGATTTCATGCATTCGAAGTCAGCTAGGAGGAGCACGATACTTCACGCGCCTTGATTTACCCGTTGCCTATGCCCACATCCGGATCAAGGAAGGCGACGAATGGAAGACAGCATTTCGCACACCCTACGGGCACTACGAGTATCTCGTCATGCCTTTTGGGTTGACCAATGCACTTGCGACATTCCAGTCCGTCATCGACTATGCAATCCGACCCTACCTCGACAAGTTCGCCATTTGCTACCTAGATGACATCCTCATCTATTCCAAGACTCTCGCGGAATATAAGGAACATGTGAAAAAGGTGCTGGACGCACTGCACGAGCACAAGCTCTCAGTCAACATAGAGAAAAGTGAGTTCTATGTGAGAGAGACCGTGTTCCTTGGGTATCTGATCTCGGAGAATGAAGTCAGGATGGAACCAAGCAAGGTAGAGGCTGTACGGAACTGGCCCACTCCTAGGAATGCGACTGATGTTCACGGATTCCTGGGTTTCACCAACTTCTATCGCATGTTCATACACGATTACGGGAAAATTGCCAGGCCACTGTACGAGCTCACCAAGAAAGAGGCCGTCTTCACATGGGGAGAGACAGAAGAAGAAGCTTTCAAAGCTATCTGCAATGCCATTACTGCAGATCCCGTATTAAAGCTTCCCGACCCAAACAAGCCTTTCGAAGTTGAGACCGATGCGTCAGATTACGCCATCGGGGGACAACTGAGACAACGCGACGATCAAGGGAAACTACATCCCATAGCTTTCTTCTCAAAGAAACTAGAGGGACCCCGACGCAACTACCCCATCCATGACAAGGAACTCTTGGCCATCATTGAAGCATTTCAAGAATGGAGGCCATACCTCAGTGGTACCACACATGAAGTCCAGGTCTACACTGACCACAACAACCTACGGTACTTCACAACCACGAAGGTACTCAACGGTCGCCAAACACAATGGGCCGAGTTCTTGTCAGAATTCAACTTCAGAATCAACTACAAGAAGGGATCGGAAAATGCCCGAGCTGACGCATTAAGCCGAAGGGCAGACCATGTGAAGGACGCAGCAGAAGCCTCTGCACCGCTGTTCCAGGAACAACCAGATGGATCACTCATGCACCTCTTGCAAGAATGGGTAGAGTGCTGTGCCATCTACAAAGCTAAAGACCAAGCCCTGAAACATCAGGCGGCCATCGTTACCCCTGAGGACAGGCAACGATAGGAGGATAACCAGGAAGAAGGAGTCACCCTTCAAAATGGCAAGCTATGGTACAATGACAAGGCTTACGTATGGCCGGAACGACGAGAGGACCTCGTCATGGATGTCCACGCTTCTAAGATAGGAGGACACATGGGCATCGCAAAGACCATAGCCAGGATACGGCAACACTACGACTTTCCAGGAATGAAAGCCGAAGTGGCTCGAACATTGCAGGCCTGTGAACGCTGTAGCAGGACCAGGGTTGCAAAACACAAGCCATACGGATTCCTTGAACCCCTGGAAGTCACGGAAAGGCCGTGGAGTTCGGTAACTATGGACTTCATCACCAAGTTACCACCATCTGCGAACACTGCCACCGGAGTCACATATGACAGCATTCTTGTGGTAGTGGACAGGTTGACCAAGTGGAGTTACTTCCTGCCTTACAAGGAAGCATGGTCAGCGGAACAACTCGCGGATGTGATCTATCGGAACGTTGCTTCGGTGCATGGATGGCCGAAGGAATGGATCACGGACAGGGATACCAAGTTCGCTTCCAAATTCTGGCAAGCATTGATGGCCAAACTCGGTACCAAGAGCAAGCTGTCAACCGCATATCACCCGCAGACAGACGGACAAACGGAAAGGATCAACCAAATCGTGGAACAATACCTGAAGAACTATGTCAACTTCGAGCAAAGTGACTGGGTAGAACTACTACCCACAGCACAGTTGGCATACAACACCTCCCCCACGGAGACCACGAAGGTTACGCCTTTCTTTGCAAACTATGGGTACGAGACAGAACTCTTGGAAGGACCTGATTCCAACGTTCCCAGGGCCGGAGTCAAGGCCCAGAAGTTGCACATGCTGCACGAAAAGCTCAAGGCAGAGCTGGARTTCGTGCGACAGAAGATGAGCCGGTACTACAACCAGAAAAGGCTCGAGGGACCTCGCTTTAAGGAGGGGGATAAAGTCCTTTTGTCCACCAGAAACCTCCGGACAAAGCGGCCAAGCAAGAAACTTGAYGACCGACGAGTGGGACCTTTCAAAGTCAARAAGAARATCTCAGATGTGGTATAYCAGTTGGACATTCCAAGCATTATGAAACTAAGATCACACTCATTCCACGTCTTACTACTAGAACCAGCACCTAAAAACGCACGAGTCAACACACAAACCAGTATTGAGGACGAAGAAGAAGAATGGGATGTGGAGCAAATCTTGGATTCGAAAGTGGAAGATGGAGAACTGGAGTACCTCATCAAGTGGGAAGGTTTTGGTCCCAAAAACAACACTTGGGAACCACTCAGGAACTTGAATTGTCCTGAGAAGTTGGAGGAATTCCACCGGAGGAACCCGGACCGGCCAGGGGCGACGGACTGCCCAACCAAGAGGCAGGGAAGGCTRACGCGTCCAAGRACGACCAATCCACGGGCGCAGAAGCGGAYGAGGTAGACGCCTCCGCCRGCCGCTCTTCRGGCAGTRGYTCAGGCTCCCTTCCAGCTGCTCTATCCTCCTCCTCCCAGGCCTCCAACTCGGCCATSGCGACACGRGAYACGTCGCAGGCTTTCGCCGCCAGCTCTTCCTATCGTCGCTGCACTTCGGACAATCGGAGAACGTTGTCATGCACCGCTTTCATAAGCGCTGCCTGCTCCTGCTTCAACTTCACATTCTCCGCAGACATCCGAAGTACTAGCAAGGAGTCAGCAAGCAAGCACCCAAAAGGAATCAGGGGATACCGACACTCCGAATTGTAATCAACCTCTTCGCAAGGACGGGCGCTACGGACGCACTCACTACACTTCGCGTGGCCAGAGAGTTTCTTGCAAACCAGTTTGCGGTCGGAACAACGTTGGCAAGGCATGACTACGGAACCAAAAGCCTCAAGATAAGTCAGCAAGATCTGCCGTCGAGCAGATAACGTAGTCGAACGCTTGGAAACGCGGTTGGACATAGTGACGAGTATGAGGGAAGAAAAGACTTACTGTATCTAGAGTGATAGAGAAAACAGCGCAGAGATAAGAATGGTCAAGCACGTCGGGAACCAACAAAGCCGTCGAGGACGTCGGCTGAGGAGGAGAGGCATCGTGTTACGAACTTAAGCGACGCAGGGGCCACCCAAGCCATCGGGACCTGACAGCCCCGCCCAAGGTAGATAGTGTAATCCTCAGAACCAGGATTGGGCTGAAGGGCACATGCGAGTGCTCACTGCAAGAAGGGGCTCACGGTGAGTCGGTGCTCACCAGTGAGCAGAGGCTCACAGTGAGCCAACATCATGAGTGAGCAGACACTCAAGACGCAGGAATCAAGACAGGCATGCAAGGTATAAAGGGACGACTGGAGAACTCAGATTGTCAGATAGTTCGATAGTAGTCAATTGATCATTATCATCGAGACCAGTATAACGCTACCATACTTGTTGTGAACCTTTTGGCTTCACTGAACTGCACCTGATAGTTACTTCCTTCAGCTATCCCATTTAGGCAGATCAGACTGCCGTTCGTCACATATAACCTATTTATAATATAAGTAATAGTAATATTATTCGAATCGATATTATCACATTAAAAATAGCTAACGTATCCTCTATTATACTTACTTCCAGTCTGTAAACTAAAGTACTCTAATATATTTAAAATCGTTGCCGTGATATTAATATCGTCATACCTTCCAATTATACAAAATAAGCTGAGGAGATAATTTATCAACTTATAATATTCATTAATATAATAGATATAAATATGACGGTGCTGGCAGACTAGATCTGGGTGCCATGTACGAGGTAGTTATCGGAATGAGGTACATAGAGGTTTCTGGGAGTGGCACAGGCCAGAGGATGCACTTCATTCAATTGGCCATGCCAAGACTGAGTGCAGGATAGACTTTGGCACGTATAGTGTTTGTCATGCAGGTAAAGGAGATACGAGTGAAGGGATTGGCTGTCAGCGACCCACATGTAGGTCCCGCTGTTACTTGTGCAACCAAGGTATTTATTCAGGTTTGTACGCTTGTACCTAGTTCTCTCTCTTTTCTTCTCCTCACATAAAATCTTCTGTCATAGATGGAATCTTAGCTTTGCCTTCGACTCACCTATACTGTGCCCTTGCAACAAATACGTAAGAGGGTAAAACTATTAAAGGAAGTCTAAAGATCGAAAAATACTTTTTAAAGGGGCTTACTTATAAGGCCGCTTTAACGCAATCAAACTAAATTAAGTACTACGAATTAACCTAATCCTTAATTATAATCCTCAATTCTAATAATAATTTATCGATTAAAGGCGGGTTCAAATAAAGAAGGAGGTTTCTAAACTCAGGGTTATTAATCTCATTAAAAATTATATTATAATCGATAATCCAATTGATTAATAAATTTTTAAAGGTATCGGTAATTAATTTAGTAATAGCTACTTTCTCAAATCCCTAAACTTCCATCATTTAAATACATATAAAGGTCCTCTATCTCTTAGCGGTTAGACTATTACTAAGACTATAGTTATTACCACTATTATTATTATTTTAATAATTATCATCTCTATAATAAATTCAGCGTAAATAATTGATAATAATAATAACTATATGTTACGAACTTAAGCAACTGCGCGGGCCAACCAGGCTGTTGGGATGTGATAGCCCCACTTACGATAAGATAGTATAACCCAGGACCAGGGATAAGGGACAGGGGGAACACCCGAAGGGCGCTCACGAGAAAGAGGTGCTCACGGTGAGCAGAACACCATCGTGAGCAGATACTCTAGGAACAAGACCTCAGGGAAAAGCACGGAGTATAAAGGGACGACTGGAGAACTCAGATTGTCAGATAGTTNCACGAGAAAGAGGTGCTCACGGTGAGCAGAACACCATCGTGAGCAGATACTCTAGGAACAAGACCTCAGGGAAAAGCACGGAGTATAAAGGGACGACTGGAGAACTCAGATTGTCAGATAGTTCGACAGTAGTCAATTGATCATTATCATCGAGACCAGTATCACGCACGCATACTTGTTGTGAACCTTTTGGCTTCACTGAACGTCTTCTGATAGTGTTCTACCTTCAGCTATCTCATTTAGGCAGATCAGACTGCCGTTCGTCACACTATATTACTAATATACAAGTAATTATAGTATCAGTAATATTAACTTTACCCGATGACTTTCTAAATAACCTCGCCTTCGCCGTTATTAAAACGATAATATTTTATCTTAGAGAGCCAAATACTATAATCTCGAACCCATAAAGTACGGAGGTTATAGCGGTCGATCTATTTGTCTAATATATACTACTTTCTTCTATATTTAATACGTTCAAAACGGCTGATTTAATAAAGTATCTATAAAAATTAAAGACGTTAAATACAATTTATAGGGTATAAGCAAGGGCATTATATATTTAATCGCTTAAGAGAACTGCTAATTCATCGAATCTTTAAATAAGAGAGCGATAGCGCAGAATAGAAAATAAGAAGGGGGAGGGAGGGCAAAGACTGCAGCACTTCTAATATTAAACCTAATCGCTAAAGTAATAACAGAAGTACCTTCTAATATATTAATAGGAGGAGAAGGAGGGTCACTACTAACGTTACCCTCTATAGAAGAATTAATAAAGGGTAGCGCTATATTATAATCTACAATATAACGTTATAAAATACTAATAAAAACTATAGAGAGAGACTTAAATAAAGAAGTAAAGAAGGTAGGGGAGGCTAATTAAGAAGGGGTATAATTTATAGAATAAAAGAAACTCAATACTAAGAGAGTATCACCAACTAGCTCTCTTAAACGAATCAAAAAGGCTAATACACAACTCCCCAAGCCACCAAAACACAGACTACAATAGGGTTCAATACTATATAACCCTCCTACCGGGCCGTCGGGAATAGAATTTTTAGGCTTCGTTYGAACAGATGGGATTCGAGTCACAGAACATGCAAAACCCTGAAATTCCCAGCCAAAACAGCACCCTAATAATGAGCAAAATCCCAACAAAAATCTTTACAAGGGTTTACAAACAAACGAGGGAAAGACTTACTCGTCTTCTCCGCTCTCTTACTTTACTTTACTACTTTACTTTGGCCTTTACTTTGGCTCCCCTTGCTTTATCTGCATCGCGGCCCCAAATCCTGCAAGCTTCAAGCCTCGCCTCATTTTGGTTGGTATAACAGCCGCGAGCAAGCTGTAGTGTGTTCGTACGGCATATTGGCCTCCATCATTGGTCTTGAAGTCCGATCGGCTCCGTCCCGGCTCGGGGATATGAGTACTATAGAGTACGTATGAAGCCATTTTGCGCAACCACGGTGAAGTTTTAGAAAGGCCAGTCGGCCAGAAAGCCGCTTGGGAAGTCGAGCCAACCAGTCGAGACTGCAGAAGCTAACGTTGCCTTCATCTTATTGCCGACCTTTTCTAAAGTCTTGAAGAAGTCTTGCTTCTTCTTCGCGGTACAGAACCTGTAGCAGCTCAACCAGAATCTCTGGTTGTTCCTTTGGGATAAATGCCTTCCGTGGTTTAGGTATTGCTTGCTCAGCTAACCCTGAGAGCCCGGTGGCCAGAGTTTCTCGGTAATAGCTGAGCTCCGTCGCGAAGTGTTGCCGTATCACCTCCATGAACTCAACACCCTCAAAGCCATATTCCCCTAGCGTCGAAAGCTGGATCTCGTCTCGAGAAACAAAATTGGGGATGTTGTCCTCATCTGGCAGAGTATCTGACTCACTCTATCCCACCAGTAATGCCAGTGTGCAGCGAGGTGGCCTAGTTGCTCTCCTAAAGTTATAGATGGTAAGAATCGGAGGCAACTACACCGTCTACACGACGAGCAGGAAAACTTCACCGTGGCATCAGTAGCGCTCTTAACCTTTAGCCATCGTTGAAGGGAGCCACGGTAGGCTTCCATTAGCAGTTCGAGCTGCGTTGCTGCTTCGTCGTCCTCTTGGCGGATTTCCTCCCTTTCTTCTGCTGTCATGGGCTTTTTGAGCTGCCTCCGAGAGTATTCAACTTCGCAGCAACAAGTGTGCTTCATCCCTAAGCGGCGGAAAAGTTCCAATCGTACAGACTCCTCCACGCAACATTCTGCGTCGTCGCTGTCGAGTTCACAAAGCTGAATCCAGCGGAAGGTATGGTATTCGGCGTGTCGCATGCATAAACATGTTTGATTTCGTATCATGGACTGAATCAAGAGTAGCCGCCCTTTTGGCGAACAGAAACAGATAGTGTCATCTCTGGTCATGGCATCAAAGAGCCCGGCAGCATACCTGACAAGTTCCTCCCAGTATCTGAGGGTTCTGTCACCGGCATTGAGTACGAAATGTCGAAGGCCCCGTGCCAGTTCTACCAGGAGGTTGCTTCCTGGCAAACTATGGCGGAAATCAGAGTTTGACCCCTTACGGAGAAGCCAGACGCACAAAGTGGTCCACGTGTCGAGGTTATTACCAACCCGGGGAACGTTTTCGAGAACACAATGCAGCGGGTTCCGAATATACCCATCGTCGTCATGGATTCCACTCCGCTCGTATTTCGCTATCCGGGGCCATGGAGTCTTTCCCATCGCCTTCAAATTGTTAATTTCCGCAAAACCTTTCTCAAAAAGCTTGTCCAGACCTTGTACCAGTTCATGGATCGGAATTTTATTCATCGGAAAAGTCTGAATGCTCTCCGCGATGTGGAAGTAGACGACGGACAAGGCTTCAGCTTCAACCATACGCACACCGGTGCAATCGTCATTCTCAGAGTTGATGCCCGTAGGGCAAAACACCGGTTGTACGGTTGTCGAATGATAGCCTGGTCTGCAACGGTAGATTACTTGCCGTCGCTGTCTCCAGAGCCAATGCCTCAAGAAACCCCCGATACGGTCCCATCTGAGGAGAAACCGAGATACCAACGGCCGATGCACTCCTCCGTTGAATTCAGTAAGTAACAACTCTAGAGAAACTATGTCGTTCTCCATACCAGCAAGGACAAAAGCACCAGAAACTTCGTCGCTCCATTGGGTGGATAGAACTCGTAGGCCATCATGCCATTTCGCAACAATGGCAAGCTCCATGTTTGAAAATTGGATGCCGGCCGCAGAAACACGCAGCATCAATTGGAAGTCTCATCCATCAAACTGGCAGACGCTCCTTCCTCAACACACAGCAAGGAAAGGTTTTCGCTGTACCTTCCACTTCTCACAAAAAATTACCTGGCGACTGGGTCGCACCTGAACTGAAACCCGACACTCCCGACTACGAACAACTTCATTTGGTCACGTTATCCGGCGTCAATTTGGTGGCTTGCGGTGCGGCGGAGATAGGGTGCGATGCGCCCGGAGTTAAGACCCGGTCGGAAGCTTCCCGCCCGTTGGCCAAGCCCGCTCGAGACCCTGACCTTCAACGTCCAATGTAATGGATGCTCCTGTTCAAAGGTAACAGTCACCGCATGTACAGATCCATATCTCCGGAAGGTACTCGTCTGGGCTAGAAACGCCCTTGGGCGACCCCAGCTTTAGGGCGCCGGGGCGCTTCTAGACCAGACGAGTAAGGCGATTCAAGAAACAATTGTCATCACTTGTTGACAAGGTGATGGAGCCTCAACCTCAACAACAACACTGGGTAGCTAGAGGTAAGTCATGGGCCCGCGTCGGACTCGATCCGCATGTTGTGTCTTCCGTATTCGGATGCGTGAGCTTCTGAGTCCGATAGCACCGCCATTCGGAGAGAACGGAATTAAGACGGCCGCACGGTAAGGACAAAGACACCACGAGGATGAGGCATTGAGGTATAAGTAGGAGATGGTAAAATGAACAGCAAAGGTTGAGAGCTGTCATGCAGCAACAGCATAACACATCAGAAATAACCATCATCAACAGCCCCCGCTTGCAGCATAGACACTCACCATGACCGCAAAGTACGCCAAAGACCAACCTGCTGGGTTCACCAACCGCATCGAGCGCATCACCATCGTCGGTGTAAGTCATCACAATCATACCGTGTTGTCTGTACTTCCCTAATGACCAACCCCCTCTAGGCCGGTGGCACCGTTGGCTACCCCATCGTCGAAGAACTCCTCGCTACGGGAAAACATACCGTAACCGCCCTGACCCGGCCCGGCAGCACCAATTCCCTGCCCGCCGGCGCCAAGACCATCGCCGTGTCCTACGATAGCAACGATGGCGAAGCCGCCCTAGTTGACGCTCTCCGGCGCCAACAGGTCCTCATCATCTGCCTTTCCCCACAGGCCGCTCCCGACACCCACCACAGGCTCGTCGTCGCGGCCGCCAAGGCCGGTGTGCCCTACGTTGTCCCTAACGGGTGGGGCTGGCTCTGGCTCGACGACGAGGAGAAACGCAAGAAGTCCATGCACGGCAAAGTTGTGTACCAGAACCTGAAGGACGTCGAAGCGCAGGGGGTGTCGAGCTGGATCTGCGTTAAGTGTTCGTTTTGGTACGAGTTCTCGCTTTATATGGGCGAGCGCAACTACGGTTTCACGCTGCCCGAGAAGAAGGTGACCTTCTTTGACGACGGCAAGAAGAAGATTTGGACCACTACCACCAGACAGGTGGGAAGGGCGATCGCGAAGCTCTTCAGCCTGAAGGAGCTGCCTGACGATGAGAACGATCAGGATCTCACGGTTGCAAGATGGAAGAACAGGCAGCTGAGTGTCGGGAGCTTCAATGTCTCGCAGAGGGATATGCTGAACTCGGTGCACCGTGTTATGGGAACCACGGATGAGGATTGGACTATCACGAAGGAATCCTCCGTGGCGAGGAGGGAGCGGGGATTGAAGCTCATGGCGACTGACCCCAGCCATGGGTTTGTGCTCGCTCTATATGCCTCGATTTTCCTGCCCGAGGAGGTCAGTTGGTTTGGAAAAGCGACTTTTGATGAGGAGGAGGTGGATAATCAGTTGCTAGGACTGCCGAAAGAGGATTTGGATGAGGCGACCAAGCGCGCGCGGTCGACATCGCGGCCAAGATGAGGCAGTGATTGGATTGCGCAACTTGGCCACAGCCGTTGATTAACTGTAAAGGTGTCAGTAAAGCAAGCACTTTCTTTAGATACGAACATTATCTCTCGGTTTCCCAAGGCCTTGTACGCAGAGCGCAATCGTAAATGTATCCACCTTCGGGAATATCCCATCCGGATGAATCTCCAAATCAGTGCCCGTAAAACATTAATGCATGTCCCAAAGAACAAGGATCAGCGCAATAGTTATTTTCGCCAGCAGGCTCTGGGTATCATCAAACGTCATGAGAAGATGTAGTGTTGTCTGATGCGAAATGCCGGATTACGAACAGAGTGTCTCCCAAGTATGTGGTAGCATGTCAGCATGCCGCATGCCAATGGGAGTGAATCGGCCCCTGTTGGTGCTGCGGGGTTTTGTCTTGGCATACATAAACAAAGGCTTGCGAAGCTATTTCAACAAGCAAACCGCGCCGATGGTATAGTGGTTAGCATCCTCGCTTCCCAAACTCCTTTGGAACCAGCGAGGGACCCGGGTTCGAACCCCGGTCGGCGCACATCTTTTTTCGCTTTTTCCTCTCGTAGTCTGGATATTGCTTCATCGATTAACGAACTCGAACAAGCTCCTTTTTTTGTCGAGATGTTTGTAGCTACGCTCTATGACGACTTGCCCACATTTCTTGGCTGCTGCTGATGGGATTTTTTTGCTCCAGTCGAAGTGATTGACCCCATCTGTCGGGTGCTGCCGAGTGCAGCTTCCCCAGAAGGATGCGGTTACCCCGCGTTTTGTCTCAGACAACTTCCACGAGCTGACGAGTGACGACAACCAGGTAAAAGCTGGATTCCATCTCTTGCACGAACGGAACGACTATGAATCGTCTCCATACTCGTTCATGATCTCGGTACGAGAAGCTCCCTCGCTCCCCATTCTGAGCTGCCGCCATCTTATCTCGCCTGGTAAGAATCTTCCCAGAAGATTGCATGCGCGCGATACTTCAACGACGAAGCTGACGAGCCTCGCCCAGAGTTTGCCATGTCAACCATCCCACTCCTTCAATGGAATTCATTCAAGTCGATAGCGTACGACGACCCATGGTGTTCATGGCCAGACCGCTTTTGATAGCGCCCTACGAGGTGGTGTGATGGTGGAAGTCAGGGACCCTCACTTGATGAAACCCACCAGAAGCCGGAGAAGAGTCCTCTTGCAGGAATAGATAAACAGCCGAGAGGGAACATCAACGGTCTTGGGTGCATAACTTGGACACCCAGGGCGAGCTAGGCGTCTTACATGCAGCATCATGATCGTCGAGCGAGTCATGTCCCATGCTTGGTACCTGGGCAAAGCACTTTGCCTACTCCTTCAAATTGGTAGGTACCGGATAGGTAGGATTCTGGCGGCGGTTTAGCATCGCAATGGTGTCCAAGGTAGTGGAAGTGGAACCAGAAAATGACCCTTGTAACTTTCCAGCAGTGGACTGTACAATGAGAAGAAGGGGTTTAATAGAGGGCGCGGAGGGGTGGGACGCAACGTTCAAGACTGAAGGATGGCCTCCGAGGTTTGTTGATTACATATAGAAGGCTGTCCACGTTCGTAACCTCGTCAGGCATACCGAGTCTTGGACAGCCAAAGGATAACTCCTCGACCTATCACCAGTTTGCGTCTAGGCCTTCCTTCTTCCAGGCCTCGATTACCCGCTTACATTTGGCCATGGCTTCTGCAACAACGATCCCCCTTCCTAGGCATCTCCCGCCCAACGTTACCACCGAGGCCTTCCAGACATTCATCTCCAGCGCTCAGTCTATCGTGGGCGTCGAGAATGTCACTGTGGTCGACCCCCAAAACCCTCTCGACGATGGCACCTACATGGATAACTGCAAGACGCACGACATGCACGCAGTGTATGAGCGAGACTACTTTGTGGCTTCCGCCGTCGTAGCACCCCGAGGCGTCCCCGAGGTTCAAGCAATTGTCAAGCTCGCCAACGAGTTTGTCGTGCCCGTCTGGCCCTTCTCTGCCGGCAGAAACGTTGGGTATGGTGGTACCGCACCTCGCGTGCCGGGAAGCGTGGGCATCGAGTTGGGCAAGAACATGAACAAGATCCTCGAGATCAACGTCGAGGGCGCTTATGCGCTCGTGGAGCCTGGTGTAACCTACTTTAGTCTCTATGATCACCTTGTGAAGACGGGACTGAGGGAGCATCTGTGGATTGATGTGCCGGATCTTGGTGGTGGTTCCATCATTGGTGAGTTTTAGGTTTGGCACTGGGCTTGGAGGGATATCTTAGGTTCTCGTTGTGTTAGTCAGGAACTGACGTGAAGAAACCAGGTAACGCTGTTGAGCGCGGCATGGGATACACACCATATGGTGGTAAGTAGAATCTTGGCTCCATCACGAGGCATAACGACGCTGACTTCTTACAACAGATCACTTCATGATGCATTGTGGCATGGAAGTTGTTCTCCCAAATGGCGAGCTTGTGAGGACAGGCATGGGTGCTCTCCCAGAGCCTGGAAACGCCCCCGGCCTCGCAGCCCATGAGCAAAAGCCCAACAAGGCCTGGCAACTGTTTAACTATGGGTTTGGCCCCTACAATGACGGCATCTTTACCCAGAGCAACTTGGGAATTGTGGTGAAGATGGGTATCTGGCTCATGCCCAACCCCGGCGGGTACCAGGCCTACATGATCACCTTCCCCCGTGATGACGACCTTTCCGCCATCGTCGACAAGATTCGTCCTCTCCGTCTGGTATGTACCGCTTGCACATATTTGGCCGCCCATCAAGCGTCACTAACGTTGCTCTTCTTCTCAGCAAATGGTCCTCCAAAATGTGCCTACACTCCGTCATATCCTGCTCGACGCTGCCGTACACAACCCCAAATCACATTACACCGACAAGAACACCCCCCTAACTGAGGCCGAGATGGACAAGATTGCCGCCAAACTCAACCTCGGTCGGTGGAATTTCTATGGCGCCGTCTACGGCCCCGAGCCCATACGCGCCGCTCTCCTCGAAGCCATCAAGGCCGCCTTTCTTACCATACCCGGGTCCAAGTTCTACCTTCCCGAGGATCGGACGGAGGAGAGAAGCATTCTGCACATGCGATCGGATACCCTCCAGGGTATCCCCAGTCTTGATGAGCTGAAGTGGGTTGACTGGCTTCCGAACGGCGGGCACTTGTTTTTCTCGCCAATTGCCAAGATCAGCGGCGCAGATGCGGCGTTGCAGTATGAGGTTACGAAGAGGAGGTGTCAAGAGGCCGGTTTTGACTTTATCGGTACCTTTGTCGTTGGCATGAGAGATATGCGTAAGTTTGGTTCTTCTTACTCTCTCCCTCTCTCCTGATCGACCTAGTTTTGTACAGAGCGGTGCCTCCTCTCTACCTAAGCACTCGCTAACCTTTTCTCTCCCCAACAGACCACATCGTCTGCATCGTCTTCGACCGCGAAGATCCCGAACAGCGGCTCCGTGCCCGCTGGCTCATGCGCACCATGGTCAAGGACTGCGCCGCCTACGGCTGGGGCGAGTACCGCACGCACCTGGCGCTCATGGACCAGATCGCCAACACGTACAACTTTAACGACAACGCTCTGATGAAGCTCAACGAGACCATCAAGAACGCGCTCGATCCCAACGGTATCATGGCCCCCGGAAAGAACGGTGTGTGGCCGGCTACCTATGACAAGAAAAAGTGGGTGTTGGGCGGAGAGGAGGAGTGGGCTCCTCCTGAGGCACAGGCACCAACTGAGACCAAGGAGTAAGATACTGTCGAGTTATGCTCAGGTTTGTGACGAAGTGAAAAAGAAAAGAATTGATCCGAGTTAAACGGTTAGTGCATCGCACGATGGAGCTCTAACTTCTGTCCCCGACAAGCCCGCCTCTAGTCCGCCTCGCTTCAGTTGTCGGTTCAGCTTCGGCGTCAACGGAAAAGCCGTCTCGAGCTATGAACCCATCACCATCCTCGTAGGACAAACTACATCCCCTTTTCGGCCCTCGGCCCAGCTTCAATAACAAACACTCAACCCTTCCTCCCATACCGGTTTACGAGAGAGGCTTGACAGGGAAGCAACCAGGTCCAGCAAACAGTTGGTCCGCGATGCCCGATCCATCAATACCGGTTTCTGATGTGTACTACCGTGATCACATAGCCACAGCGWCGCTGTGTAACCACCTACCACCCCCACACATTCCAAACAACCGGTTCAGCCCGTCACCCAGTATCGGTAGTAGGTCGGTGCCCTCCCATACCATCTTCTCTCCCAACTGTCTGGGTGTGTGCTGCATCCTGGCGTGCGGTGTGCACTCGCCATGCATGTAAGACGGGACAGCGGAAGCTTACATTTGCACACACACACCGGCACTGCACCTGTTCGGCGCAGCGAACTACCGGTAGCTGAATGGAAAACTCCCGTGCCGGATGGATAGACTTCTAGGACACCATGAGGTCTAAGAGGTAGGTAGACAGGTGGTTGTGATAAAGTTGGCACTTAGTCAAGCTGAGCTTCTGTACGTACTTTGTGCCTGAAAGATACACCGGCATTATGCCTGGTAACCTATGTGTATGTGCGATCGTCTGGAGTCCGGAGTTCCAACCAAGGAGGTCGGTCCCTGATTGGTGTTTGATGGGAGATACATTGACTCGGCCGTACCATATACACAGTACCGTATAAACTCGCGAAATTGGGATTAGGGAATGCAGGGTTGAAGGTGTTGGTCAACCGCATACAACCACATACATGGGGCATACATGCTCTTTTACACCTTTAACCCTGCGTTGTGCCTGCATTCCCTAATCCCAATTTCGCGAGTTTATACGGTAGGTATTGTCTCGGGGAAATCCGGACTCTACTTTGATGTCTGGTGGGAAATACAGGGTTGTTGACCTCGAATCCGGTTTCTGCGATGTCATGCAGTGGCAGTAAAGAATTCTTGGAATGGAGGAGGTGATCAAGTTTCAGCTTTCAAAGTTGCGTGTGGGCGCGGGAGCTTCGTCTATGGGTAGAAAGGTAAAGTACGTGAAGGAAGGTAAAGTTGGGCAATTTCGATGACGAATTTAAGCACCTGATGATTTGGTATGTTTTGTTTCGAAGAGTAAGTTTTGGTAAAATTCGGCTTGGTCGCAAAAAGTCCCAAGCCAATGGCTGATAGTAGTACAGGTACAGGTAAGATATCTTCCTCTCTTGCTAGAGCCAGAGCCAGAGCTATAGCAAAGAAGTGCGTGAATAATGTGCGTTTTGTGTATGTGTCCGATATCTCTCTCTTTCTCATTACAATATCTCTCTCTTTCTCATTACAACTCAATGAGTTTATCCAGATATAAGAATAAAATAAGTCCAACAAAGAAGCGAAAAAGAGAGAGAAGCTTTTGTGTGTGTGTGTGTCCGAGTTTGACGAGTTTTCCTCTTCAACCCTTCCTTAATGGGAGGCCAAAACTTCAAATATGCCACTCATGTTGACTGATGCTGCTGCTGGCTCTGCTCTTGTCCTTCCACCAAAAGAACCAAATGCCGAAACGGGCGCCCGGGCAGGCGAGGGCTCGAACATGTCGAAAAATGGTTCTGGTTCCGCTCTTGCTTGGTTTGCTGACAACATGAGAGAAGAAGAAGACGAGAAAGGAGAGAAGCGCGAGGCTGGGTCGGGGGTTGTGGGCGACGGGGCGCTCGAAGTAGTCGCCGAAGTCAGGTTCGACGAGCTCGGGGTTTCGTATAGATAAGCCATCAACAACTCGTGAAGCTCGGCCGTGGCGGTTGCGGAGAGTAGTGTCGGCCGGCTGATGCGCTTATAAGAGCGGGCGCGGAAAGACGGCCCGGGCGATACATCGGTTGGCGTCACGGGACGGTCGGAGTACTCGGAAGCGGACGACGAGAAGGACAGGCTCCTTGAGGGGTCATTAGGAGTGGTGATGTATGGCGTCGTTGGCTTGGCCTGGGGTCGTTGGGTAGTGAGGTGCTGAGGAGCGATCTTGGCCGCAACTCTCCTGCTGTGCCTTCGCTCGAGCTCGGTCTGGAGGTTCCTCACCGGGGAGGACGACCTGATGGTGGAGCTGCGCCTCGCCTTCCGCTTGGGATCGGTTTCGAAGAGGTCAATGGCCTTGGAGACGGGGACATTGCTCGGGGTGGTGTGGTTGAAGTCGTCCAAGAGCAGGGAGATCTGTGTCTCTTCGAGATCGGCCAACAGGTCGAAGACTCGGTCTATTGAGGAATGCGACTGGCGACGGGCGTGGGTCGGCATCTTGGGCGGTGGTTAGGGATGTGGCTGTGTCCAATTGGGGTCCAGATGCGGGTTTCTTCTTGAGGAATTATCGAAGAACCGGAGTGGTGAATTTTGTTGCAGTGGTTGTAGATAGGAACGAACGACAAGGGAATAAAACGGCGACGATAATTGACGACGACGGTGGCGGACCAAGAAGACGAAATTGGAGAGATACAAGGAGAGACAGAGCTGCGATAGCCAGAGTGAGTGTTGGATTATTTCTTTGTATTTTTGTTCTTTTTGTTGCGTTTGTTTGGTTGGTCCTGGTGATATTAAGGAAGGTCGGTAGCGGACTGCAAGCTACAATGTGGTGTGCTCATGACGGCATGGCTGGTTGGGATGTGTTGTTTGTCGTCGACTGTGTTCAGAATGGCCGGTGCCTGTGATGCATTAAGGTAAACAGATTCGCTGATGCATTCAGTGCTGCATTGATGCCGAGTACAGTGGTTGCAGCAGCTCGAAACTCGGACCACTGGAGAGAAAGAGAGAAGGGGAAAGTGAGGAAAGTGGAAAAGTGGAAAGGACGGGAAGGTGAGGCAGGCCCAAGAAACTGGAAGTCGGGGAATTGGAAGGGGGAAGGACTGGAGGGAGGGGGGATTCCTCGGGGGATTTTTTGCGGGTCGTCTTGCAAAAGGCAAAGGTGCAATTACATTAATTCAACGTCGTATGGGTCTCTTGCCATGGCGATAATTTCCATGGGGAGAGCTAGAGCGAGCAAAGAGCAGTTGGAGCAGCTAGAACAGCCCAATTCGGGACGGGTCACCGCGTGGAGTGGACGGGATGCACCCCCGATGCACCCCAGGCTCGGCCAACACTTGGCAGGGGCCGCCCTGGAATGGCTCCACTGCGCAATCAGCGGATATCTCTCAGGCCTTCACCACTGCTCATCACATTGCTGCTCGTGGGAGAAATGGTGAAAGGTCGATCAGTGAAAGTTGAACGGCCCCGACGGCCAAGGTCAAACGAAAGCAGGCCGCAATGCAACATCACGCGAACCAGGGGAAATGGACACCCAAATGCACGGATCATCTCCCGGGCTGTTTTGTATCGGCAGGGGCGGCCCCTGGCAAGCCAAGCCACTTGCAACCGCTCTAGCCTCCCAATGTGCTAACGTTACCCTTCCCATTAAATCGACTGTGTTCCCCTAATAGAACGACTCACTCTAACCTAATTAGGCAAACAGTCCTAACTTTCTACAGTGTCATTTCGCGCCAGTTTGTGTAAGTCATGTGTTAATTTTTTTCACCTTCACCTCGCGAACGTAGGACATTGAAAAAGAAGTAAACGAAAAGCGAAGAACGGGGCAAGAGGGATATAGGAAAAATAGGGATAGGGGGAGGAAAAGAAGGAGTAGGATAAAGATAAAGTAGAAGGTTTTCCCGAGTTCGGCTCTGATCTCTTTCTTCGACCTACCTACCTTAAGCGTCGCTTTATCTTTTCTATAATTACTATCCTCTGATATTTCGAAGATTGCCCAGAACCCGTACGCTTATACTCCTTTTAATAGCTTTGAATTCTGCCCTCCCAATCACTCCATATAAGTTGCCTCTTCTGCCTCTGTTTATAAGTTCCGAGCGACTGACATAATGATTTATACGAACTGGCGCGAAATAACACTATAGAAGGTTAGGACTGTCTGCCTAATCAGGTTAGAGATAGTCGTTCTATTATGAAGCGACAGTCGATTTAATGGGAAGGAACGTTATAGGCCTTTGATTGGTCACATTGCTGCCTTCTCGAATGGGAGACTGAAATGCCCGTGCGTACAGTGTTCGCGGCAGGCAAAGCAGTGAGGTCCTAACGTCACTCTCCATCCGAATTCCACATTGGATTCTGATTGACTTCAAACGTTCGTCTCCCAACTTTCATCTCAAGAACACTCAAACATCGTCAAGTCATCTTACTCGGAATCAGGGTGATCAGCTCACCGCCTTCAACGATCGGTGCCCTATGTTATGACCTGAAAAAAGCCTCGCGTCTGAGGCATTTCTCCCCAATCTGGTAGCCTGTGGATGTCGAATTTACGATAAACCTATGAACCACATCATGACGACCCTAAGTTGACAAGGCGCATTCTGCTACCTATATCCAGTCATTCTCCTCGCTTCAGAATCTCTGCTCGATGATTGTTGACAATGACCCCTCACCGAGTTTCAGGAGGCAGGTTCTGAAGTTGGGATGGAAGAAGTGGTGTTTGGCCCGCTGCCATCCGACTAGGCCCCAGGAGTCTGCGCGTTAGAAGGCCAAAATGTTGGATCGGCTGATTGCGTTCTATATAAAGTACTTATCTGGACAGGAGACTCACGCCTCTCTTTCTCCCTTCCATTCTTCCCTCGTCTTCTCAAGCCTCGGGGCCATCATTTCGCAAGCAACAACCCCCAACTGACTTGACGAAGGAATATTCGCCAGACACTTTGAGCAAGCTCAAGATGCTGCACAAACTGCCAGTTGAGACGCTCACTCAAGTTGTCAGTCACTTCGCCCTCAGATTGCCCAGAAGATATGATGCGTTGCGAGATTATGGTTCTTGGTTACCCAGCCATGGAGATGACGCCAACGAAACAGCTCGCCACTTGCGACATCGTCGGACTTTGCAGGCTCTGTGTCTCGCCTGTTCGCGCTGCCGCGCTGTGGCCTACCCTGCTTTGTACCACACCATTATTCTGCACGGCGCCAAGGCACTACCACTGTTCGTACGGACGCTCTTAGAATTTCCCCAAGCAGGCGATATGGTCCGAGATCTCGCCCTATTGATTACTTTCAACGACTGGGATGATGAACATGAGCTAAAACTCTGCGTCTTCCCCACCATTTGGGCGGATTTTGGGCAATGGTTCTTCGGCGAAGCCGCGCGCAAAACCCAGCCACATGAATTCGACTGGAAAATCATTCCCACCGACCACATTCGTCATTCTGACGATGATCCCCTTCAAACACAAGCCAGAACGCGGCGGTTGCGAACCCGCGAGCTTATTAGCGATCTCAAACGCAGTTTATGCCGTTGGTCTGGGAAAAGAGTCTTTCACGCGGAGCCTCCCCTGAATGAGCTTATGCAAGGATTTCTCTACAGCATCCTCCGAGAGACCCCTCGAGTACAACGGCTTTTGCTGCAGTTTCCCCGCGATTGGAGACAGGAGGAGATCAACTTTAGGAAGTTCGGTGAACTTCATGATGACAATTTGTCTTCCACGCCAGAGTTTTGCTCGTCTTTGACTGAGCTCGGTCTGTTGTCATGCCCACAGCCCAATGGGCGCAGCGATGAAGGACGGTTTTCGTTTCGATGCTTCCGTTCCCTCGAAACACTGGTGGCTATTGGGTCAGATTCGACTTTTGACCCTTTTCGCCACGAAGAAGTCAAACTATCCGCCATTTACATCTTCTAGATACGCCGGTGCAACCCCGAAGACTTTGCAACATGCTCTTCAAGATACCTCAGAGCCTGGTCTCCATCACACTGATGCAATGCCAGTCAAATCCGTTCAAGCTGCCCGATATAGCAGAGCTTCCAACTACGGAGACACCAACGCTCTCCGAAGTATTACTTCTAAAGGGCGACCATCTTCAGGAGCTCAACCTCGTTCTCTGTTACACAAATTGCTTCATGAACTTCATCGGGTCAAGCCAGCGTCTTACTAGCCTGCCAACTTTGGATCGGTTGGAGAAGTTGACCATTCAGATGCATCTTCTTTTTGGAAGCCCCCGGCGTTTTTCAGGCAGGATAGATCTCGCCAGCCTTCTTCCGCCAAATCTCGTTGAACTTAACATCCTTGATGAATGGGAGATGGATACAATCGAGCGCGAGGTGTGGCTAGGTCGATACGCAGACATTCTTCGGATGGAACCCGGCATGGAATCTTACATGGAACATAGGCTCGGGGGTTATCTCGACGCTTTCGAGTCGCATATTTCTCACATTTTACCAGATGAACTGAACATCTCCCTGGCCCCGAAGGATACATCGCTGTATGTACCGTATCGCATCACGGTCAAGGCGATGCTGCTCGACCTAGCTAATGACTGCTATGCTGGCCACATCGCATGTAACATGAAGGTGGCTAATGGACGACATAAACGTCCCAAACTCGCCAATCTCCGGTACTGTCACCTTTCAAGTCGCACCAAACAAACCGCTCGAGCTCGTCGATGCGGAGGCCATGGATGATGACGAGAATTCATGGCCACAAGTGGTCCGGCATACACCCCACATATCTATCTCGACGGAAGAGACCTTATACAGGAGGATCAGGCTGGGCTCATTCCTGTGCTGGGTTCCCTACCGTTGGACAGATATTGAACTCCTCCGTCCTACATTCGCCATTCGTGACGAGGAGATGAGCGTACGGTTTATCCGCGGCCCTGACTATTTCAAGAAATATTACGGCGAAGACGAGAGTGGTGCCGAAGACGAGAGTGGTGCCGAAGGTGAAGGCGACGATGTTGAGGATGCCGAGAGCGTCGAGGATGAGGGGTCGGCTAATGCTGGCGAGAGTGATGAGGACAATGGCGACGGTAGTGAGAGCGATGACGGCAGTGATGAGGACGAGGTCGATGACCAGCCCGAGCCAAAGCTTCTCGCTCTGTGGAATGCATTCAGAAACATTCCCAGAGAGCATTTCACGGATGTCACTGCAGCTTTTGCGCGGTCTGGCGTCCGATTCGATTGCTTTGGACCTGCCAGCGAGTGGATTCTGGCTATTAGAGACGCTGCGCAGGATGAGGTTTTGGTAAAGGGACTTAGTCACGTTGTGGAGGAGGATCTTTGATTCTACGATTGCTGACAGAAGGTTCAGCAACAAGGAGGATAACTCATGGAGTCGCTTGACTATGATGGCTGGCAGCTCAGCTTCACATATTTGCTAATGAGCGACATGGCTGCTAATGACACTCGGATAATCGTATATAGAAAGGACACTTATAACGGGGCGTTGACGCCGTTCGGACAGGGTGTTGCTACCATTTAGATACGAGGCCACATCACTCAATGTTTAGAAGAGATAATGGCTTCTATAGGTAGCACCCCAAAAATGATAGATCCGTAAGACTCAGTGCCGTCCCCAACTGTCCGTGATTCTCAACCAAGAACAACACCATGATTCGAAGTTTCACAACGGACCGGATTACGTGACAATGTGAAGGTCATTACGGACCCTAACCTGCCCTTTGGGTGACCTTGAAAGCTACACCGCATATGGTCGAGTACAACCCACGTCTGGTACCTTAGTTTCTCGATGCTATTCCACGCATCAAATCGTCTTCGACTTTGCCTTTCATCAGCTAGTCCCAGGAAAGTTTCTGAAAAAAAATATTCCAGACAGAGGAGTGGTGGAGATCAAGAGGTGAACCAAACAAAAGCTACCTCAAATGCGTTTATATCTGTTACGATCACTTCGGTAAACGACTACGGCACTTCTACTGTCACTTAGTCATCATCAAGATGCTCAAGGCTTCGAAAAGAGTTTTCACATGATAATATATGCGAGTGGTGATATACTGAGTATTGAGTTTACGTAGATCTGGGTGTTAATGAGTCTATCTGAGCTACTAGGTAGTAGTAATTAACTTTTAACTTGCGCCAATCTTCGAGATAAGCCTGACACCAGATCCTCTTTCTCCCCTTTCGCTATTATGCTCAAGTGATTAACCCATTGATACTCCTTTTCCTTTCCCGTGTCCTGACAGTCTCTGGTATGAGAGCTTAAGCCATCCCCTTGAACGCCATCCATGTCCGGACTTTCATCTGCCACTAGATGAACTATAATTCCTCCACAAGAATGCTTCCACGTTCATTAGACTCGCCAACTTTAGTTGTGCCATATTATAGCAACAACTCAAGCGCTAGGAGTAGGACGAGCCTCCTTTTTGCCACCCTCCGCAGCCTCCTCAGCCATCTTGGCAACCAGAATGTGGCGGTCGAGCAATTCCTCTACCATCGGGGAGCGAGGCTTGATGGAGACTTTGAAGGGGAGGACGATCCTGGAAGAAAATTGTGTTAGTATTTCATGCTTCCCAACAAAGTCTATGATTAGGGGTGAGAAAAGGAAGGAAGAAAACTTACGACTGTCCCTTGTGCGAAAACTGCGGCTCAAAATCCTTCAGGTTACCATCCGGTCCAATGGGCAGATCAAACTCCATAGTGGCCAACATCATCGCCATGGCAATCAACAGACTGTTCTCCGCCAGATGCTGGCCCACGCAAACACGGCGTCCAAAACCAAAGTTGCCAACAGGGAAAGGCTCACCCCAGCCGCCCTCTTCCTTGGGCAGGTAGCGCTCGGGGAAGAAGCGCTCCGGCTCGCGATAACGCTTCTCGTCTCTGTTCATGGCCCAGACGTTGGGGTAGACAATGGTTCCGCAAGGGATCCGCATTCCGTTGTAGGTGTCGTCACCGTCGGGGTCAATGTCGTTGGAATCTTTGACGCTGGCATGGGGGATGCCGAGTGGGGAAAGGGGGTTGATTCGGTAGACCTCCTGGAGGATGAGGTTGACGTATTTGAATCTGGGGGTATCGTCCCAGGTGGGAAGGCGGATGATGCCAGCGCGGTTGCTGGAGGACGCGGCCCAGGGTGCGGGAGTGGTGGGGCGGTAATCCTCCACGGGCTCGGTGGGAAGGCCGGTCGTGAGTAGAATGTAGTCGACCTCGGCCTGAGCGCGGCGTTGAACGCGAGGGTGCTTCACCAAGTAAAGAATGATGAGGTTAACGGTCGAGGCAGTGGTATCATTGCCGGCGATGAGCATGGTCGCGGCTCCTCCCTTGATATCCTCCTCATAGTAGGCGTTCTGCCTGTTTCTACGAGCGTCCTCCCCCCGGAGATGGTACATTCTGTGCACAAAGCATTCGTTGAGCTTGCGAATGGGGTCACGGTATCGTTCGTGCTGTATTGCTGGTTGGCAACCGAGTTTCAACTGTCTTAAAAGGCTGACTTACGTAGTCCGATATCGATTCGTTGAAAGGACGTTCTGTAATATCCTGGATGGCCTTCTTGTTTTCGTGAGCATATTTGAGATGCTCCATGAACGGCAACCAGTCGGGAAGGTGGCGGGCTAGAGGACTCAAGTTAGTAATTTGTTCGTGGGACAATGGTGGTAGATAGGAAAAACGTACTCCACGGAATTCGATCCATGATCGAGCTGGCTGGAGCTCCTGCCTTGCCAACAGCTTCGGAAGCCTCTGCGGCTAACTTGACCCACTCACCCGTGGGAGAGTCAACATCGATGCCATAAGCGATCTTCATCATAATGGCCACGGCGAAATGAGTAACAGCGGACATCCACTCTTGAGGGTTCTCGATCAGATTTTTGCACATGATCATTGCCTGCTTCCTCTGAAGGGGTTGGAATAAGACGCAGCTGGTCTTGGTGAAAGGAGACGACAGAACTTTCCGATGGAGACCCCATTGGGGCCCCCAACGGAGCCAGGTGAGGGTGGGCGCCCATCCCATTCTATAGATGTCGTTGTTAGCAATGCTCCATACAAGACTGGACCACAAGGATGGGAACTTACTCCTCAAACATCACGAAGCGGGGACGGTCAGAATACTTCCTTCCACGGATATCGAGCAGTTCATGGGCTGCTTCGTAGGAGTTGAGGACGACCCATTTAGTGCCGAGTGTCTCAAAATACAGCACATCGGAGTCTGTTTCAAGCAAAGAACGTCAGTCGATTGGTCAGTCGAGGGTATATGGGTTACTTCAACTTACTGTATTTCTTCGACCACTCCGAGTATTTGCGGAAGGACTCGTCCTCCGGAACATGACGATAGTGGCCAAGGAGAAAGTCGCCCGGCGGGCTCGGCGGGAGAGGCGCCTTTCTGTACGGATCACCTCTACGATAGGCCTCGGAGAGGTTCTTGTAGGCGGAGTAGGCAATGAAGAGACCGATCGTAATTCCCGCTGCCGTGTCGACAGATTGCAGTATGGACTGAAAGCCAGTGGTGGTCGCGCTTGTTGCGCTTGTTGCGTTGCTGTTGCTCGTGGCCATGTTCGATGACGGGCCGGAGCCGAAGTTGCCCGTGAAGAAATCCATAATGCTCGACAGTGAACAATCGAGAGTGGATTGATCCGGTGTAAGTCGCTGCGATATTGAATGGGGTTGTCAAGGTATGTTGCGCAAGGTATGGTTGGTGTATTCGGAAGGTGATATGTCGTGGTTGGTTTCACGACCGAGGATGCGGACGACTGGAAGTTTGTGTTCGAGTCTGGGTTTGAGTTTGGGTGGAAGGGAAGAATTGTGGTCTCTTATGTGGTTTAGTTTCCATTGTCGCCTGAAGCACGAACCATCTCAGGTTCGTTTTGCGACCGTGAATTGTCGAGTGAATAGTGGTGAAGTTCAAGGTCAGGATCATCTGTTCGTCGTCTGGTGTCACTGGTACACATGGCATATGTTGGCGGCCCGCCAAACCTTGAGGGACAGCTACACTGTTCACGTATTAGTATACTAACACAGACATTGTTCACCTTACAGCTGAGCTGTTGGTGTTGTTGATGGGATGGGATGGTGACTGTTATGGTGGTGGTTGCTGTGGGGACATGTCTCAACCACAACTCATACATATCACCCTTGGTTCAATGTCGTCTTGGTCGTCGTCCAAACGGAAACATTCCACGGGATCATCTCACATGCAGGGGCGCTCAGGAAGCATCCAGTCGGGAACAACATCGAAGGTCGAATCCTGCTAGAAGTGGGTAAGCTTCCAAGCTATTGGTCTTGGGGTGCGGCTATCTCCAGATCCCCATCTCCGGAAATCCTGCTGAGACGTATGCCATTCCCGATCCAGGTTGAGATAGGCGAAGTGGGCAGCACCTTGACGGTGTCGTGAGGGGAAGTTGTGTGTGTGAATGGAGGCTAGGACGCACCATCAGGTTCACTCGTCACTCAGTGGTATCATGACAACACTCACCAAGGATTCATTTATTTCCGTCCCAACTTTGTGCTCTTGGGTCTGCTTTTCTGAGGAAGAGTTCATTGGAAGTTGAAAATTTCGTCGAGACCACTAACCTGGACTGCTCCAAATTCTCAAGCTGTGCTTTCCTCTTCCAGATCCCCACCCAAAACCTTCTCCCACTTCACCAACTCGAGCCTTCCCTTCCCATCCTCCAGGCAACGCACCTTTCAGCCTCAACCCCTTCACCCTTCACCCCCATCTCCCACCACCACCAACCGTGCCTTCCTCAGTTAAAAAAGTCCAGCGGGAACCCATCAGCCATAGCCTGATACCCCGCCACATTCGGATGCAAATGATCCCCGCCATCAAACTGCTTCGCCAACTGACTCTTCACACTCGGATCCCCAATAATCTTGCCAAAGTCCACCACCGCATCCAGTTGTCCCCCACTGTTCAAAATCCACTCATTAACCTTATTCCTCGTCTGCTCCCTCGTCGGATTACTATAACTCTGTCCATTCCCCCCAAACGGCGTAATCGTGCTTCCAATAACCTTGATCCCCGCCGCCTTACACTCCTTCGCAATCTCTTTATACGCGTCAATCAAGCGATTCCCAAGCCCATTCTGACTCCCACTGTCCGTCCCGCCGCCGCCAATGTCGTTGACCGCCTCGAAAATCATGACGTATTTAACTCCTTGCTGCTGTAGCGCGTCGCGCTTGTACCTGCTCAGCAAAGTGGGACCAAGTCCGCCGCTGAGCACGGCGTTGCCGCCCGCGGCTTGGTTGTTGACGCCGATGTGGTTGATTCCGTTCTTTTGCATGCGCGCCAGTAATAAATCTGGCCAGCGGTTGTTGGCGTCGTCGGTGCTGCCGCGCCCGTCGGTGATGCTGTCGCCGAGGATGATGAAGGCGGAAGAGTTGGAGGAGGTGGGCTTCCAGGCTTCGACAGCCGAGAGGAAGTACCAGTGCTTGGTGTCCTTGCCGCCGGTGATGCTGGCTTCCGAGGCCTTGTTTCCGGAGACCATCCAGCTGGTGGTGCGCGAGCCGGGGTGGCCGGTGATGCTGCTGCCGCTTTGGCCGGCCTTGAAATAGAGCGAGACGGCGATGTTGGTCTGGCCGGCTACGCTGAAGTCGATGGGGTCCGTGTAGGCTACTTGGCCACGCGGGATGGTGATGCCTTCGCTGCCGTTTTTGAAGGTGATAATCTTCAGGGTGGTGGTGTCAATACCAGAGACCCCGGCTTTGCCTGAGGTAGGGAGAGCGATGGTGGCGGCGCTTATGGGTAGGTCTGAGCCCCCAAAGGTGTTGCTGATTTGTAGGCGGATGCGGTCGGCAGGAAGGGAGAGGTGGAGGGTCTGACGTAGAGTGGCATCTTTGAAGACTCCGCCGCTTGACTGCAAGTATGAAGATGGTCAGCATACGGTGTTATCCGTGGACGGAAGGATTTTGGAAAAGAAGTAATGGCTTCTTACAAATGGTGATGGTGGCATGTTACTCGATTCGACGAGTTGTGGCATCGATGTCCAAGAGGCTACCCAGTGGTAGTCGTCTGCAGCAGCTCCGACTGTATCACGGATGCCCAGCAGTTCACTGCGCTCTGTGTCGGGAATTGGTGAGGGCAAGCCATGGGCCAAACCGAATAGGCAAAGCAAGGCTGTGGCAAGGCCAGATGAGGTTGTGTGAACCATTGTGGTAGAAGTAGGCCGCGATAATCGGTGATGGACTCGGAATAACTCAGTCGCCACGTAAGTATAGCGCCAAGAACGAGGACTCGGACAGTCGTCGAATGCATTTTGAGGCTCCTTTATACATCGTCAGAGACGGACGGTGTTGGCCCGAAGGTTAATCTTGAATGACCAGCTGTTCGAGTTTCACTTTAGCCAAAGTCAGGCACCACGGTAATCCCCTGCTCGCACAAACAAAGCCACCCTATTTATCCAGACATACCGGATGGTAAGTATCTGGTCGATCACTCGGGAGAAAATCTGGGGAAAGCGGGAATATCAACGGGGTTACATCGTCGAAGATACCTCCGAAGTCTGTAACATTCACCAAACAACAGGGTGCAGAAAGAGAAAGACACTGATTAACGGAACTCGTACTTAATATTCTTTCGGTTACTCCTCACTATCGCCTACTACAACTCCCGATTTCCTCCATTACTGCTCGACGAAGTAATCGCATCATCCGCCCCATGCGACTCGACATGCGCCTTCGTCGGCTTTTCAGATCCAGGCGACTCAGGAATCGAGTGACTCTGGTGGTGCTCAGCAGCCTTCTCAAAGTCGGCACCGCCAATGCGCTTGCCATCCTTGTCGTACCATCTGGGTTCCACCTTGGCCTGATGCACCACGGTAAAGTATCCCTTCCACCCATCCACCTTGCGGAAGATCGTATCCATCTCCTCCAAAGACCGGCACACCGTTTCCGGATAGAAGAAGTAGACGACGGGAACAATAAAGGCGTTGATGACCGCAAAGATTATGTACGTCTGGTACTTGATGTTGTTGAACGCGATGGGTGTGATCATGACCACCATGAAGTTGAAGATCCAGTTCGCCGACGTGGACAGCGCGTTGGCCGGGGCGCGGATGCGGAGCGGGACAATCTCGGCCGGGTACAGCCAGGACATACCGAGCCAGCCAATCGCGAAGACGGTGTTGAAGACGAACAGGAACACGATGCCGGCGATCTGGTAGGGCTTGTCGTCCGGCCGGGAGTTGACGCCTGCCAAGATGGCCATGGTGGCAGCTTGGCCGATGGCGCCAAATAACATGAGCTTGCGGCGTCCGACGCGCTCGACGAGGAAGATGGCGGGCCAAGAGGCGATGAAGTACTCGGTGCCGTTGAGGGCGGCGAGGAGACGGGCCAGGAAGTCGGACATGCCGAGTCCGCTGTAGATGACGGCGGCATAGTACGTGATGAGGTTGATACCCGAGATTTGCTGGAAGACCTGGTTGACGTATGCCAGCAGGGTGCGATGGAAGTTGCGGTCCTTATCCATGGTGAAGAGATCCTTGAAGCTGCCCTTGGACATCTCCACGACCGTCTCGTGGATGGAGTGGAATTCAGTGTCGACAATGGGGTCTTCGAGTTCTACGTCGTTGAGGGCGGCCAGGACTTCCTTGGCTTCTGCGTCGCGGCCCTTGAAGATCAGCCAGCGAGGCGATTCGGGCAAGAAGGGAATGAAGATGAGGATGATGATGCAGAAGACGATTTGGAAAGCTAGAGGGAAGCGCCAAGCTACCGAGCCAGGGGCGAAACTCAACCCGAGGTCGATCCAGTAACTCAGCATGATGCCGGCGGTGACGAGAGATCCTTCGATCATGACCATCTTGCCTCGTTTGTGTGCTTTTGAAGTCTCGGATTGCCAAGTAGGAACCTGTGAGGGGTTAGAAAAAGGCCTCGAAGTCAAAGTTGAAGTTGCCACTCACTGTAGATGTGTTTCCTCCATTGCCAATACCGGTAATGATACGTCCGATGATGAAGTGTTCGAGAGTGGTAGCGCTGGCTTGAAGAATGGCACCGATAATCATGATGGAAGTTCCGAGCAGAATGATCTTCTTACGGCCTAAGGGGTTGCCAATGAAGATGGTGATAATGGCGCCGATGAAACAGCCCAGGTTGTAAGAAGCGACGGAGATGCCTTGGTAGGTAGATCGCATAGAAGATTCGGAGGGTGTGAGGCCCGGTGCGTTGGGGTTGATGTCGGGAAAGGTATCGAGGAAGATAGGGAGGGTCAGAATGCTGGCCATAAGACCTTGATCTGTGGTCATCCGTCGGTGGTTAGAACTGCTTTTGGTCATCGTGACTCTTCAACTTTTGCCCATGACATACCGTATCCGAAGAGCAGGAAATCACATCCTGCGATTGCGCCCACGGCCAGGTTCAAGGCCTGGCCTCTGAGCCCCAGGAATTGCTTCATGGCGACACTGTTCGATACACAGTTTGCTCAACGTCGAAAAGGATGTAAAAACACGACAGAACCATCATAAGCAAATGTAGAAGGGCAGGCCGAGATCATATATGGAGGCAGCACGTCGCTGATCACTTTCCTGACTTGAGCAGATCATCTCTGGTATTACCCAAAAGTAACCAAGAACCAGGAACACACCTCTCTCGGGACTTCATGGCACGAGGAGACGAGCGTGACAAGGTAACATGGACGGGCAAGGGTACACAAGGTCTTTGACCAACCTCTCTCATCTTTCTTTTCCAGTTCTCCACGACGGTGGTATTGTCGACACTGGAAAAGGAAGCAATTCGTACATCTAAGTCAGTTCGTCGGCACTTTCCGGTTCGAGAGCCAGTAACGTCGTGTGGGCATTATCCACAGATGTGAAGTCGTTGGGGCTTTCGAGAGTCAGCATTTGATCCCATGAACCACAAGATTTCTTCTCTTCAGCTCATCCACTGTGTAAAACGCGGGGCCCCTCATTCCCCGGGCCTGAAGATCACCGAGAGGATGTGGACTGGGGACGCTCTTGCCCCGATGAGCGAGGTGCCGTTGGCCGGCTTGGAGTCTCACGGGTTCGACGGGCTCGGCGAATTCGTGGAGAACAGTTGGATCCGGGGGACGGAGGAGTGGGACCATGACGACGTCACCCTCGGGACCGGTTCTCGTCCTGAGTGGTGCGCATGTCCTGGCATCGGTGATGCACCTCGGTGGTAGCCGTGCAGTGCCGTGACAGGTCTGACAGATGGACGGCTGGGCAACCTTTCTTGGGAGTCCAATACATAGCCCTACCCCACAGTCACTGTCTGCAACTAAACCGCTTGAGACTTCATCGCCGTCCTCAGAATGCCGTGTTGGGGTTTTATGTCCGGTGTGAAAGGGGACCCTGAATATTGCCTGAATTGGAAGCAAGCAGAGGATCTTCCAAAGTTCCCCGTGGGGATTCTGGGGAAGCTTGTCTGGGGTTAAGTTGCTGGAGAGTGGACCCTTCGGTGAAGAAAGCTCACCTTAACCTTGCCATGGGTTGGGGACCTAGCCAAGGAAGGTCAACAAACATTGATTTTCAGGATTGTTGCAATGAAACGTGTGATGCCGCATGCCCGAGGCTGTACCGAATCTAGCCGGCGGTGCTGTCCAGAAAACGAGTTGTGGAAATGGAAAACATAAAGTTGTTGCTGTTGTTAAGTCAAGTACCTGGCAGGCCTGGTAATTGGCACTGATGATCACGGAATTCAGATGCGGGGTAGGTACTTTTATTGGGAATATTGTTAACGCAGAACATCATGACTTGCAAAAAGTCTGACCAAAACAAGGCGATATATGGTAAATCGCTATAGACAAGACATTTGGCGCACTTAAAAACCGAACACAGCACCTTCTTCTGCATACAAGGATGCTTAAGGTTTACAAGAAGTCATTGGCACCAAAATCTCTGGCATTTACTAGGTCTTTACATTTATTGGGACTAGCATTTACAGGGCACATTATTGTAACGAGCCAAGCCGCGCTGTACCATGTGCACTAACAATAATCCTGGCTCTGTCGAAGTTCACACAGCCTATCCATCTGAATCTTTCCGAGTCCCGATTTCCTTCAACTTTCAATCCCCAGCAACGTCTTCCTCCACCACTTCTCACACTCCAGCAGCGCCAGCTTCAGATTATCAGCGTGCCTGAAATTGTGTCCTTCGCCTTTGAGAACGATCATCTTGACATCTCCACCGTTTCTTTCGACTTCCTGCCTGATATCCTCGCTCTGCGCAATGGGCACGACCGGGTCGGCATCCCCATGGATCAGTAGCAATGGAGAAGTGATACGTCGGGCATGATACAAAGGACTGCGCTCCCGAAACAGCTCAAGCCTTTCTTCCTCGGTTTTGCCTTCGAGCCGCAGGAGTGTCTGCAGGTAATGTAACTCCAGCTTATGCGTTTCCTCGTCCAGTGTCTTGAGGTCGCTGACGCCACACATGCTGATTCCTCCGGCAAACACGTCCGGAAATCCTGTCAAGCATTGCAAAACACAGTAGCCGCCCGAGCTCACGCCTTCGATACCGACGCGAGAACCATCAATCCGTCCGGCCTTCGCAAGATATCGGACCGTTTCAATCACATCGTCACGGTCGACTATCCCAAACTCTCCACGCAGTGCCTCGCGGTACGCCTTTCCATGCGCAGACGAGCCGGTATAGTTTGAGAAGCAGAACGCATACCCTCGGCTCGTGAAATACTGCACCCTCATGCTGAGCCCTGGTGGGTTGTATGCCGTTGGCCCGCCGTGGGGTTGGATGATCAGTGGAGGGAGCGTTCCCTTTGCTCCCTCATATCTGGTGTTGAACGGAAGCCACAGGAACCCATGCACCTCCCGTCGTGGCTCACCGGCCGTTGTGAATCGGATATGCTCCGGCGACGAGAACAACTCTTCTGGCAACCGAGTGTCAACCGAAGACATGAGAAGATCAGACTGGACTGTCAGATCCGGCAAGATATTGAAACGGTACACACCAGGTGGTGTGCAATAACCGCTGGCAACGGCGAGCACCGAGTTCTCTGAAAGCCGTGCCAGGCAGTCCATACGGATGCTCGTGTTGGTCAAAGGAGGGTCCAACTTTGTCACCTTGCGGGTTTCCAAGTTAACGTGCACAAACTCCATCTCTCCGAATCGAACCGGGGCCGCGCCAATCTCCTTGTCTGTCAGAAACACGTAACTCTGGGCCCCAACAGCCCAATGCGCATCCCCGAACTCCGCGTCCTCCCATCCCGGTAGCAGAATCGGCTCGCTATCACCCTTGTGATATTTCCACAACTGACGAAAGCCGGACTTGTCGCAGCCAAAGTAGAGTTGCCCGTCAGGTCCCCATCTAGGCTCGGCAGCTGTGGATGCATCTTCGCCTCCAACGATTTTCACATCTGAAACGGTTGAGTTGGCGAGGTCAAGGCTCATCACGCTCAGCTTCGCTCCCCAGAACGGCATGCTAGGGTGATCCCAATGGATATGACAAATCTGTGTCATATCAGTAGGGTTGAACCGCGGGTAAGCGACGAAGTCGTGCTGTCCGCTGCCCCTAAGACTCCTGACCTCGCCGGTCTCGATGTGGATAAGGATCACACTGTTTTTCACGTCTTCCGGCTTAGGATTGGTGTGGTCCTCTTCGACGGCAAGAACCCACGGTGTGCCTGGATGGCAGTCGAAATCACCGTACCGGTGTGTTTCAGATTTGAACAAGACCTGCCGCTCCCAGCTCTGTTTTTTCTCGTTTGAAACCAGTACGTTTACTGTCTTGGCGCGGGCATCGGAGTAAATGATCTTGAGTCGTTCTCCAGACCACAATGCATACGGCAACCCTCCGTACTCGTAGAGAGAGGTCGAAGCACTGTCGTTGAACTCGTCGAGGATATCCGTGGTCATTGTGAAATGTTCTTTGTAATCTTCGAGCTCAACAATCGTCTGTGAGCCGTCTTGGCGGGATTGAAGGACGAAGGCTCTTCCTGTTCGAGGCTGCGGAATTGCATTGTCAGCGGCCAGGTTTGGTGCTTGCAGGATTTACAGACTTACGCAAACTCTGGGAGAAGTTAAGTTGCGACTCCCAGCGGTCACGACTTCCGCGGTAATCTCACTTTCCCACTCCCCATACGAGGCAACAACCTTTTGGTCAGTTGATGCCGCCATGTTGATGGATATCGCAAGTATCCGACTCGGTCGCTCTGTCAAGGTGGTGAGTTTCTGGAGATTTGATGTCGTCGGCCGATTTGGTCTTCCAGCAGGCCACACTAAGAAGACATGAGTGAAGCTGACAGTCTAGTGTTGGGTTGACAATTGCGATAGGGTGACAGTCATCTTATAGCCGTGCCTTCCCTAACTGCGTCACAAGCCGCAAGAGGAAGGTGAGCAACCTCTTATGTGCCGCCGACCCCTCATCATCTTTCTAGCTCGGATTTGGTAGCACTGAGTCATCTCCTCGAGACAGGCCTGCTGCACATCGTTATTGATCACCTATCGCCGTTACAAATGCCACTGGGTGCTGCCTGGCATCATCTTAAAACTCCTTTGGTTCGATAGCGTGTATTATTACGTCCTCTCCGGCAAAGTCTGCCTCCCGTCCCGTCTGTTGAGATGCCTTCATAAATCATCTATCATCATCCCATCTGGGGCAGTCCACTCCTCATATCCCCTCATCATCTCACAATCCAGGTAATTATTCTCGATGAACGGCGTGGCCACTTGCACCCCGTACACATCCGTCCACTCCCACTCCCGTTGCCCTCCTCGACTAGCGCCGTCCGAGTCCGAGCCTGGTGGGTCCGAGTCCGAGTCCGAGTCCAACTCTCCTCCTTTAACAAACGGAAACACATTAACTGCTTTAACCCTCCCCCTCACCGGCACCGGCGCGAACTTTCCCATGGACATGGACGTGTCGAAAAGCCGGATCATGTTGTCGCAAGTACCGCCTGGACTGGCAAAGGTAGGTTGGTTGGTGATGTTTTTAAAGAAATCCAAGGAGTAAGGAGGACTGCCAGACCCGAAAGAGGAGGAAAGAAGACGGGTCATCTCCAGCTCTATCGACTTTTCGTCTTTGCTCAAATCGGCCTTGTCGTCATCAACAGAGGAGTTAGTACCAAACGCGGATGCGGATGCGGTCGAAACCCCCTTGAAATACGTATTTCCATTCGGCAGCGCCTGATACGCCTCGCACTCAGGCTCAAAACTCGCCGGCGAAACCCGCGTCCCGTACGCCCGCGACCCGTCAATGGCGATGTCATTGCCGGCGCTGATTAGCTGCGCCGGAGCCCAGCGGTAGGAGGAGTAGCCGTCGCCGGAGAGGTCTAGGAAGGGGAATTCGAAGCCGATGCGCTGGTTTCATTCATTAATACTACACTCCCTAGTCAAATCAACAGGGGAAATATAAATAAAAAAAAACATACAGAAAAATCATCCAACACAATCCCATACGCCCTCAGTTGGATATCATGATCGTGCGCAGCCTGAAGCAAGACCGGGTACATCCCCTCGGGGAAATCGGGAACGAGTGATCGATACGCTGACTCGAGGATGGCGTATTGAGAAGGAACCAGGCGGCGAGCGAGGTCTAGGGGGATGGGGATGATGGCTAGCGTGGCGTTGAGGACTCCCGTGGCGTTGTTGGGGAAGGTGGCGGCTAGGGGGTTTGGTTGGTCGTGGGTTTTGCAGACATTTGGGGCCTTTTCTGGTATTTGGTGTTGTGGTTGATGTGGTAGTGGTTGTTGTTGGTTTGTGGTGGTTGTTGAGGCTGATGATGTGCCTGCTTGGCTGAGGAAGGCCGTCGAGAGGATGAGAAGGATGATCGCTAAGGTGTAGAGGAGTGGCTTTTGGAGCGACATGAGAGCCGCTTTGGAGGAAGATGGTTCTCGCTGACGACGAAGGGTCATGACCCGGGGATGAAGGGGGGAGTTGAGTAGAGGGAAACGTGATGGTGACATGGCCACAACACCAGGTGAGACTTGCTCAAGAGGTGGGAGATGGTGAGATAAGGATTAGCAAAAGATTATGAACGATAAAAAGAAGACGAGAACAAGAGAAGAGAAGACATATATGAATGAGATGATGTGCGGACACAAAAAGTTCTTCAAGCCCGGTTTCTCTATTGAACACATCAACCTCGACTCTAACATGGTATCTCTCCGGTCCGAGTTCCATTTGTTTTCCTTTTACCCATCCCATCCCGATTTGGGGATATATGTGTTTCCAAAGACCCCAGATCCATACATAGACACTTGTCAAGTAAAGCCCTGCGAATAACAGTGATCGGGATTTCCCATTCGGGACCACAAGGGAAGCCACAATGGAATCCGATTCTGTAACATGTCTGACATTGCCAAGTTGTTCGGCTAACTTCGCTGCCGTTTCTTGTCCACCCACCCTTGAGTCTTGGCTGACTGGGAGGTCCCCGAGTGAAGTCTCAACCCAACTGGGAACTGACTCAAGTAGGCGGTGTTCGTTTCGGAAGTAAGGGCTTGCGAGACAGACTTCCCTGTTAATTTTGTGGTGCAGTTGTGGCCACGACCAGAACCTCGGGCCCGGAGTCCCGAACGGGTTGTCGCGTGCCGGTTGTGTTAGTGGTGAAGGTGATGTGCAGGGTAGGTAAGTTATTTTTTGGGATCCTTGCCAACCTACGAACCGAACCGAACCGAACCGCATTCAGTGGGGGTTTCTTCGTCCATGAAAGAGTTCCAAGGTTCTGTTATCTGATTGAGCCCAAACGTCCAGTTACCCGTGAAAACCCTCACTGCAGAATATACCTTCGTTCAAGTTCCTCCTGTTCAGTGCAGTGTTACTCTCCTCCCATAATCTCAACCAGCTATAGTACGGATACATCGAGAGGCGCGGAAGTCAGCTTTACCGGAGGCCACGACGGTATTACCTTCTCTCACTTCTCAACGCCACGTGGATATTTCCTCATGATTGTGATTCTTCTTCCGGGTGTCTAGTAGCCATTTGGAGGTCGTGGTCTAGAACGGCCACATGCTTTCTTATTTTCCGAGAGTGCCGATCTCTCTCTGTTTCTGTCTTTCGGGAGCAAGTATACCCGGAGCGGGCGGTCAGCGAGGCGGCCGTGGTGGTGGCGGCG
>RANY01000388.1:0-30691 GCA_009805235.1 Neurospora pannonica FGSC 7221
CTCGCCGGTTCTGGATTCCCTGGGCCGTGACCCTCGCCGCGCCACCATTCCGGTGGAGTACTTCCGCCAGCTCCCAGAGGGGGGGACGCTGAGCGTTGACTGGAAGCAGTGGGCACCACGTGGCGTCGTCGGTTGCTAGGATTAGGGAAGGAAGCGGATGATCATCCTAGTGCTGCTGAGGATGGGGGTTGGGTTTTGGGTTTTGGGGGGGTAGGGGATGGTGGGTGCACTGGGGCGTGCTGGCAGGTATATGGGAAAGGAGGGTCGGGGCTGAGGTTGGGGTGGAGGATTGGTACATGTATGAAGGGGAGGATTAGTATGGGGGAAGGGGAGGATGGGCGGGTACATGTAAGAAGTGGAGGATTTGGAGGGAGTAGAGTGGGTGTGGGTTTGGATTTTTGGTTGTTGGCAGGTGCATGGGGAGGGACTGGATGAATTGACCGTTCTTTTGGGGGCTCGAAACTCCAGCTTCTTGATGCATGCAAGACGCTTGATGACCAGGCTCGCATTGCCGACTTTGGGAGTGGTACTGCTCATTTTTCGTCACATTCGTACCAGTCTAGACGGGGATGCGGTAGACGCTGGAGGAGACTGATATCCGGGTTGTCGATAGTCGCGTACGGAGTGGGATCGGTATCATTGTCGATCGCGTTACCACTAAGCACTGCGGTGTTGGCCTTGCCCTTGGGCTTGCCCTTGTGCGTTGCCTTGGTGTTGCCTCTGGCCATGCTTTACCGACTCGGAGTCAGAATTTGGCTCTGATCGGTGGGTGGTCTTGGGGGTTCACTCTGATCGGAGTCGTATACGCAGGGAAGTGGTTGATTGAAGAAGGAGAGAAGGAGAGAAGGAGAAAGAGCGAGGGAGGTAATAAGTAGGCGGCAGCATGATATGTGATGTGACTGATCACTGATGACCCAGACCTCCCTGCACCGCGCCTTACTCATCAACCTTCCAGTCCACCAACTTACTAACCCCCTTTGACTTGTCCTTGGCCTTTCTTCTCCAGTGCCTATGCGCCACCCACTGCAACAGATCCCAAGTCAAAGGTCCGCTTAAGACCGACAGTGCAACCAAGCGTACCTACCTCTAGTCATCCATCACGCTGACTACCTCTCTCTCCGCTAGACATGCCGGTCGTTCGAGGCTCTCGCCTCTCGTCTTGCGCCAAGTGGAGGTCTCCCATATTGGCAATGATCTTGTAACAAGGTAATAGATCATTCTCATTACCACTCCCATTATCTCCTTCACGTCCGTCCGTCATTCTCACCTCTTGGCCATCAGCCCTGCCTCTCTCCCCCAATCCTCCTCGTCGTCCTGGACGATACAAAGCGAATCGATCCACAGATATCGCTGGCCTAATTGCCGTGTGACATTCACCGCATATTGGAAGGTCCGGGGAAGATCGACGAACGGGATTGTCATTATTAGACGCTTTGCCGGCGGCCCCCAGCAGTAGCTCAGCGTGAGGAAGTCCAAGTATGAACGTTGTGAACGTGACCGATAACCTTCTATGGTAAACATATCTATCCGAAAACCTTATCTGAACGTAGCCGAAACCCATGAGAACCCCATATTCATGTACACTTTTGACTTGACAGTAATGAAAGCAACTGTGTGTATGTATCACTTAGTTATATCTCTCCATCTGCATTTTGCGCTCTGCTGCCAGTGTGACGTATTTCTTGGCCTTGGTTTTCGTACCGCTAGTCCAGACATTGTAATGTTCTGATCTCACTGTGGTCAAGTGCTTCCACTGGCTTCCGAGTTCCTCCCCGAATCTGGAGGAGTTCGGGGGGTTGGGGTGGCGGGGTCCATATCGTGAGCTTGTCTGTCAATTGTCCTGTTAGCGGGATTGTCTCATGAACAGCAGGAATGACTGTGACAAGCATGACTTACGATTGCTTGATAAAAAGGCCGAAGCCAGCGAGAGCGAACAAGGAACTGGAGGGCAAACGCGACGGGCAGAGTCGGCGAAGTCTTGCGGCGGCTGAAGTAGAAAAGAAAGAAGGAAGGAAGGAAAGAAGGGAGGGATTGCTTGATTGTTTGGACAGGAGGACGGGAAACGCGACTCACGTTGCGGCTTCGCCCAGGGAGCTGGATCTATAAAGATAGAGGTAGCTACCTCTACCCCTACAAAATTGAGATCCTATCCCGTCTGATATCCCCTTATATCCCACTTGGACATGAACAATTTCCTCTTTCCCGCTGAAACTTTACTTTGGATATTAGAATGGGTTGTCCTACTTCCTGAAAACATTGGGCTGGATTAGGGGTACGATATCGTCAGACGCTTCGCTGCCCTCAATGTCCATTAGCTACGCGGCAGACATGTCGATGATGGAGTCCCTCACTCCTTCTCAGAAGCTGGCCCTATTGGCCCAGGTGTTCAGCAGCAACAAGAACGAGGACCCCTTTGAGGACACCCCCGCTCCTCCCACCCCCACTTCTGCCAGCAAGAAGAAAAAACAAAGGGCGGCTCCCGTTCCCAAGCCCGTCGCTGCACGCCCCAGCACTACCACCGTTGGCGTCGGAAGTGCTACGACCGGCGATCAAGATGACATCGCTGCCGCCGTGTCCCTAGCACCCGAGCCCCTCCCATCCTGGTGCGTCTACTGCCTCACCAATGGGTACAGTTGTGTCCAGCCCCCCTCTGGCACTGCTGCCACCGCTTGTCTCCCGTGCCAGCACGCGTGAGACTTTCTTGCCTCTAGATAGCCTCCTTAACTTGCGGCCCCACGGCTGCTGTTAGGAAATCCCTAGGCATAGGTCTCTTTGATCATATTGCATAGTGCGCGATTGGCGGGCTGGGGCGGAAACCCCTGCCTCTGCCTTTGGAGCGCCACCTATCAGTCGATGAATCAGGGCGCTTGCCTTCCCTGTCAAAGCGACGGGTCTCCGTCTAGTATGAACCCCGCGACATCACTACGGAGAATTTGGCCGGCGTCTGGAGAGGGAATGTTGGCGATTCGAGGCATGGTCTCAGCCAGTACATCTAGCTTTCCGAAACTACCTCTAACTGTCATAGAGGGAATCGATATTGCATAGTGCGCGATTGGAGCTGGGGCGGAAACCCCTGCCTCTGCCTTTGGAGCGCCATCTATCAGTCGATGAATCAGGGCGCTTGCCTTCCCTGTCAAAGCGACGGGTGTCTGTACTGGATGAGGAGCGACCGTTATAACCGACTGTGCGAGACTCGAAAGACTAGAGGCTTTGTCGAGGAGTCGGGAAATCATATCGTAGTGTAGAGCTCCTGGGGCATTTCACCCGAATTGAAAACGGTAGAAGAGTTGGCCATTTTGAATTGGTGGCAGATTGGCCCCCGGAGTCTTGGGTGGGTGGGATTATGGACTTTAGCCGGATTGGGAGACCATCAAAGGAGACTGCGGTGGCTTTCATGTCCAGCCTTCGGCGACATACTTGGCGGGCAACTCAGGCCCCTTACCCTTATCGTAGTCTCGAAACCGGTGTCGTACTCCAGCCACGGATTGCGTCCCCGAACCAATGTAGATCTTCGGCTCTTTGCCCTCCTTTTCGAACATAAGCGCGTACACGGCCCAGACTGGAGTGTCCGGGAGGCCCGGGAGAGACCGGAAAAAGTCGACGCTTGGTAGAGATGACGACAGCAACATATCGCCCAGCCCTGGAGCGACTGTGATAGGCGAGGCTGTCGCTTTGGACCAAAGGTCATCTGTCCCGAGGCGCAATTTGTACATTGGCTGCACCCACCATTCCGGGGCCTCAACATGGACCGCCGCCAGTGTCCATGAGTTCAACACCTGCTCGCCGGACTCGATGATGGTTTGATCTTCGGCGTTCGACATTGTTCTCGCGTGGATAGTTCGGACCGAATGGTGTGGAATGGACTATCCATCTTTCCTTCGGGTCGAGGGAGAGAGCACACCAGAAAGAGCGGATAGCTTGTCTGTCTCCCTGGTGAAGGGTGGAGCGGAATAGCCCTGGGATAAGTCGAACCAACGAAGTGTCATCTTCGGTTGGGTGTCTCGATGAAGGCGTCGCCACTAGTGGCGGTGTCTGGTCCATTGTCGCTTCTCTTGGATGGGCTGAGTTGACTGAAGAGAAGAGAAACGGCCAAACTCCGCAGATGGCTTGTGAAGCCTCTTCAGCTGTGCTACTCAGCATCGTGCGCACGTTGTAAAGAAAGGTGTAGAGAAGTTGGGTAGCTTCCGGATATACTTCTTTCTATCTTGCCCATTTATCCATCGTCTTATTCTAGTCCATTTCTTCTTCGGACATGCCGTCGTATTCCATCAGGGCGCCCATGAATTGGTGGATTTGTAGGCCTTCCTCGATCGGGACGCCTTTGTCCTTGTGGCTCTTGCGACGGGCATCTTTGGCATACCAATCGTTCAAGGTGTTGCGCCGAGAAGTGATCTCCATGGCAGGCATAAATCTTGGTGATGCTTCCGTGCCGGGGTTCCTTTCTTCGATCAGCCGATGACGCTCTTTTATCAGGCACTGGTGTTTGGGATGAGGAAAGAGATTGGCTCCAGCATCTGCGAACTGACCTCTCTTCCTGAGCCAAGTAAGACATGTCTCCATTGTTCAGATAGCGGCAGTATTTGGAGGTTTCGGCCCAAAAGAAGCCTGGAGAAAAGCTGGAGGACATCGCGCCGACGCCACACCCTCCCTTCCAAACATAGTGGTTGATGCATCAGATCTTGTTGTAGGGTCTCTTCCAACGACATACAGAGCTTGATATGGCAGCACTTGGTAGCAAGCAGCAGCAGCAGCTCAGTGAGCTCAAATCCCTGATCATACTGTATTTGACTATATGTCAGACCATCGCCTTTGTCTCTGGTAGAGTGGATAGGTATGGTAGACAACTCACATTACTACTTCCCATCGTGATCTTTCTACCTTCACTTTCAATATGGCAATCCCCATTTCTCTCCCCGTTGGCCAGGCCCAGTCACCTCTCCCCTTCCATACCTTGAATAGGCACCTGGATAATCCCCAGTCTCATAGGGCGTATACGACCTCCGCCTCAGGTTCTCAGACCTCCTCGGCATCACATACTCAATCTCTGGCTCCCCATAATCATCATCTCCAGGGCCACTCCCCAGGGCCATCTGGCCAGGCTTTTCAATTCGCCACTTCTCAGCACCAGATCCCAGAGAAGGAAGCTTGCCCTGGAAGCCTGATCCCGGCAAAGACGACATGCCACTTCCACTGATCCTGGAGACCCAGCGGAACACTGCTCCAAGGTCGCCGGTGAAGAGAAAGCCGAGGAAGAGAACGGCAGCAGTGACGGGAATGGCAACGGCCCAGTAAGCCCATTGCCCAACTTCCATGTCGCGGATGTCACTAGTGTTCATGCCGAAGATGCTCGAGACGGCCGACAGAGGCAGGAAAATGATTGTGACGACGGTGAACGCATATATCAGACGCTCTTGACGGTCCTTCTTGATGTCGACCTTGTTCCGGTTCTGTAAGAGAGCTTGCGTTAGTACTTGACTTGGACTGCGTAGGTTCCTTGAAATGGGCAAGAGGAAAAACATACCATAACCCTCAGCTGTTTGGAGTGAAGCTCGTACTCCTCAAACTCCCGCTCGCGCTGGTCAAGTTGCAGGATACACTCGTTGAGGAACAGTTGACGGAAGCCACCTGGATCTCGCGCAGATAGCTGCTTCGATTCCACTGTCATCGAGCCGGGGACTTCTTCGACGTACAAAGGTGGAGGCTCGTAGTACTGTCCTTGTCCCTGCTGCCCATAGCCCTGTGCCGACCTCAATCGTGGTTGTTCGTAATGAGTGTACTGCCTATACATATTTGGCACCGATTGAGCCCCTCTCGGTGCTCCTGAGTAGTATACCGGTTGTGGTGGGCCTTGTATAGGTGCCACTCGGGAACGGGCCGATGCTGGCATTTTGTAGGCAGACTGTTGGCTGTACCTTTCCAAACGCTCGAAGATGTCGCGTTGCGACTTGACAGTCTTCTGTACTACCAATAGTTCTTGGTCAAGTAGGTCGAGTCGCTGTTCGTGTGATCGATCGGATTGCTTGCCGGTGATATCCGCTTCCTGTTCATTCAGGGGTTTGGGTTAGCTATCGCTTCTAGCCAGGACGTCAAGTGTTGTTCTTCTTGTTGCACTTACAATGGCACTCAAATACGCAGAATACGTCTGGCTGATATTCGGCAGACCAGGGGTAACGTCTGTGAGGAGCTTCATGCTCATCAATGAGACTAGCTCCTGGGGAAGAACGACGGACTTCTCAAGAAGGGGCTTTTTAGCCATGTGTTTCACAATGGCGTTGAGTCCCTGGCTGATAAGAGGTTTAGCATGAACATCCAGGAAGGTGGATGCCCTCTCCGGATCCGACGACATGTATGATAGTCCCAAAAGGAGATGGAGCCAGCCATCAATTAGTTGGTCGGGCACGTGGATTTGAACACGATCCGCATGTTGCGCATGTAGAAACGTTTCCGTGAAGTAGAGTATCATGACGGCAAGCTCCTTGAGCACAGCTCGGAGTTGGTATCGATCATCGGCCACGCCCTCGTCGTCATGCTGCTATAGATGCTATCAGCATATTACTCATTGAACGACAAGTACAGAGTTGGCTTGAAACACACCTTGACTTGAGCTTTCACAGCACCCCAGAACTTGGACGCCATAGGGGTTTCGGTTGTGCCGGGGAAAAAGAACCTGAAAATCATGTCGGCCAAGTTGAATATGTCGGCCCGTATTTCGTAGTCATGCGGATTGGATGAGCGTATCCTCCTTTCAGGGTGGACTATCTCTAGCTCCTCCTTTTCAAGCATATGATAAATCGAGAGGCGGTTGGCGCTTGGGCAGCGTTTGTATGCACGTTGGTCGCTGACGCTTGTCTCGTGCAACAGGATTGTTTCTATCTCATGAAGGCGCTCGTCTAATTTGGCTTCGTCAATCGTGTCGTTTTTGGCTAGCAAAACGTCATCGAGACATGTAAAAAGTGCAAAAGAGGAACTCGAGGGTGGCTCGGAGGCTTTCGGAGAATTGGCTGTTGTTGTCCTCGTAGTAGGGGGTCGTAGGTGTTTAGTCCTCCTTGCCTTCTCATTATGGTTTTCGTTGTTGGAGCTAGTCGCCTCGCTGTATTTGGACTCGTCTGTTGCGGTGCCCTCGGTCTGCTCGGGTTGGGGTTGGATTGGCACGAGTCGACCTGGTGTCGGAAGCTTGGGTGTCGGCCTGTGATTGCTGGGTTAGTGACAGTTCCAGTCTCGTTAGTGAGCACAGGGACTAGGTAGAGGTACGCACCCAAGCTCAAGATCAAAGGAGATTGTATGCGAGTGTTTCTGACTTGCTGACGCCCAGATTTTTGGCCAGTCCTCTGGGCAGATCAAACGTTTGTTACGGTAGAAGCAGAGGGGCAGATGCCAGAACTCCCAAAAATGGGAAACGAAGTCCTAAAAGCAAGTCCAACAGTTAGCGAACAACGAAACACGGCCGAATCAGTTCTTGTTCAAGCACAACACTCACAAACCATGTCTGGCAATCTTTTACTGCCAAAGTCCACATAACATTACCTCCGAATCGGACCCAGAACTTTTGCTGGGATTGCTCCTCGGAAAGACTACTCAGGGCTTTGACGGACTTTGTAATGGAGTTGCCGCATAGGACATCTTCAGACATTCTGCCGTACGTGACCACAAATGCTAGAGAGCGTGTGTCAACAAGAGCCGTATAACCAGCACCATACCCGCTGCGCAAACTGGAGAGATGAAGGAACCGTACAGTTGTTTATGATAATGCACCAAAGCTGCGAAATGTGAAAACAGAGCCCAGGACCGGCCTTGGCAACTTGCCGCACTGCTTGTTGCATGTCGCGTTCTTTGGCAGTCCGGGAGAATTGGGCCTGCAGTAAGGTCTGGATCGGAAATGCTGATGAGTTTTCGGCGCCGGAGAGAAGGCCGGAGTATGGTTCGAGGCTGAAGTATGGCAGACAAATCCAGGTTACGCTCCTGGTAGTACGAGTTTGCCCTCCGACACCACTATCGTGAGGCAAAACGTAATCGAAGCATCCCGGTTCCATGTGCTGTACGGGCTTCCCGCTCGAGGTTTGAATCAACTTGACGGACGACTGTTTGAGACGGAAGAGGATATCGTTGACAGCCTTCCTTTCGATGCCGGTCAGGACGGAGAGGCGCGCGATCTGGTTCTGAACCTTTCCGTTAGCCGAAAGTTGGGTGACTTCTCGTCCAGGAAGAGCTTACCGAAAGGTCTTCCAGGGACATTGACGGTCGGGTAAGATGCCTATCCTCAATGGTTAGCCCAATTCGTTACCTCTTAGGAAGCGGATACCTTACATCCAACGATAGAGTGGCTGAAGATGCCGTAGCTGGGCTGGGTTTGCGGCCATCAGCAAGTCCGCTGAGTGGTGACCTTCGGCAACTGTGTATCCTTCGCCAGTATAGGATGAGGCAAGAATGTGGGCTACTTCGGAATTCTGATCGTCCCTTGGCGATGGTTGGCTTGGGGTCGCATCCGGATCCTCGCTCTGCTCCCCGTCTGCTGAACCTCCAATCGATGCCGCCCTTGCTGCCCGGAAGGACGCAGCGAAGGAGTAAGCAGAGGACCCAGACTCTTCAGTTACTAGAGCTGGCGTAGCCCTGAATCTTGAAGACCCGTAGCTTCTGACAGTGGAGGCTCCCCGCGTAGACCTGTAGGCACCCTCTACGGTAGAGTTGGATCGTAACTCGTCGCTCCGATCCTCATCCGAGTCGTCGTCCCCCGCGCCAGGCGACAAGGTCTCTGGAGGAGGAGCATGAGATTGTAGCGGTGGTGAGTACTCATCGATATTATGGAGGACGTCGTCGTCGCTGTCCTGCTCGAACTTGACGGTCTTGTGCCGACGCTTGTTTTTGAGTCTACTGGGAGAAGACGCAGGTGTCGGTGATGCTGAGCGTCTGATGTTTCTTCTTACAGGCTGATAGGTGGGGCGAGAGAGGGAGTCTCCAGGTCCGTAATAGCCGCCTGGAGGTGTTGCCCAAGTGTCATAGGGAGCAACTAAGGGTACGGGTGGTGGTCCCTGCTGGCCTGGTTGGAGGTACTCATTGTATGGCTCGAAATGGACGTGATGGGCTGCGCGAGTTGATCCGGGAGGAACAGATGCTGGAGGATAGGCGACTGGGGGCTGAGGAATGGGATAGTACGGGACCGAATAGGGCATCATATAAGGGTTGTATCCGGATGATGGGGGGTAGGTTGGCTGAGGTGGTTCCCGGGGCCACGACGGCGCCCGTGCTGGTTGGGATAAATCATCAAAGGTTTGATGTTGTTGATGCGGCTGCTCTGGAAAGGTGTGACTGCGGCGGGGAGGTATGGACAATGTTGGTGGATCATCATCGCGAGGACCTGGGGCTGGTGGAGGTTGCGACATGTTGGTGCGGCAGCATGCAGAACAATGGCATTGTGCTGCAGCGAACCCTTTGAAGTCTAAAGGCTTGTTGCGCGCACCGAGGGTAGTGTAGATGTCAAGTGTCGAAGAGCGGCTGGTGTTGAACTTTCAGGTTTAAGCTGAACCTTGAGATGAACCGGATGACATGAGCTGAATGACAAGCCCACACCGTTGTCAAGTCGGTCGCGACAACGGTTGAAGGCGCAGGCTGTGTTACCCGAAATCTTCGACCATCCCATGCAAGCTAGTGCTGCGCCAAGCAAACGATGCAGCATCCGCACTTCCTCCAGATGTTCAACTGGTTTGCTTCCCAACCACCCCGAAAACCCATGTTTGAACTGAGATGCTGAAGCTTCTGAGGTTCAACCATCGATTAGATGAGGTTTGACGTGTTGATTGAAGAGTCGACGTAGATTTTACCAGTGGAAAGCACCCAGCCGATGGTGCCCTGTCGGCGGCTTAGCGCGAGAGTTGCGCCAAGAAAATGGGTTGACAGGTTGATGAGGTTGGCACAAGAAATGAGAAGATCCAAATCAACACTACCAAGACGCTCACTCAACATTCGGCCACGACAAGTTTTCAATCTTGAAAAGGCTGCTAAAGTATCTTTGAGCCTCTCTTAGATAAATCGGTAAGATTTTTATACAGATGAAGTCAAGTTGTAAGGTGCTCTTTTTGAGTGTCTCCCATGGATGCGACGGTCATTTCAAATTTCTGTCCCCACTTTGCGACTGGCGTCCCCGCAACACCGTTTCCTGCGCAACGAGGGATGGATCGCCATCTTTTCGACGACCATATCCTATGGGCAAATAATATGCCAAATTTCTTTTCCTGACGAGACATGCCATGTTTGTTTGTCTTGTGCACTCCACTGCCTGTAGCTATGTAGCGATAAGGTTCAAATGCGACACCAAGGGAGAGACAATGGAGAGACTGAAGGCAAGTGGAAATAGGACGGAAACCCGTCTGGGCCAGCAGAGCGCACTCCGGAAGCTTAGAGCCTAGTTGAATCATGTCGGAATTGTCTGCTCGCGTGCACACGGCCAATCACAGGACCATGAATTCCGGGGCCTCTCTGCTCATTAAAGATGTGGGAAGTCGCGACGGAGGCTCAGGTGGATGAGGGGTGACTCGGTGCAGGTTATGCAACCAATGCAACATGAAGACGTGAATGCGCGTGAAGGGTACCTCTCGTAAACAAAATAAATGCAATATGTGCATTGGTAACTGAAGATCATCTGTGAAATGGTGAATCAAGTCAAACGCTGAATGAGCATTACGTTGATGCGGTGGGGTGTTGTTGATCGCAAGTCGCGACAATGGCCATTGTTTCAACTCCACAGATGGCGGAGCTGCGATATTGAACACCAAAAGGAAAACCTCCAATCTGCGGCCAGTGCGGAGCGAAACAAGTGGAAAGAGCTTCTGGGAATAGCCGCAGTGCACGGGAGGAAACCACCAGTCGGGAAGGCACCAGCTCAGGTTACCGCGAAGGCGGAAGACGCCAACCGACGGGAAGGAAGGAAGGGTCGACGAGACAGGCTTCAACACCAGAAGAACAAGCAAGGCAGTCACGACCAAGCACCACCAAGAGCTTCACTCACACGGCAAGAGACCCCCGGCATGAGGAAAGCAAATCACCAAGCCTCCCGCTCGACCATACCTCTCCCACCAGCCCACGAGCTTCACCTCCCAGCCCAGTCCTCAACCGCCAGCTCACCATCACCGTCCCAGACAAACACCAGCTCGGCAAACCCTCATCCAGATCCCCAACCCGCACCAGCACCAGCTCCCACCAGCATCCCATACCCAACCCTAGCCTCCTCCCCTTCCCCCTCACAACCCTCACCCTCCTCCCAAACCCCTTGACTCACATTATATGTATTAGATCTTTGTGTGCACAATACAACAACAAAACCAACTGCGCGGTTGGCTCAGTCGGTAGAGCGTTAGCCCGTTCGCAAGTGATCGTACCGAGGGCCCTAGGGACTCAAATGCCTACTAAGCTCGTCTACTAGGGGAGCGGTGCAAGTGAGGGTCACGAACGATAGGCTAGAGGTCACAGGTTCGAGTCCTGTACCGCGTACAACTTTCTTTTTTTGCTGATTTTTCTTTTATGTTTTTCTTTTTGGTGGTTGCCGCGGCCGGGCCGGGGACAAGAGGTTGCTGGCGGACAGGAGGGAGGCTGGACGGCTAGCTGGGAGATTCTTGGGACAAAATCTTGCGCTTGAGGAGGACTCGCGTGTCTTGACTTCTTGGTGCTGTTGGTTTCTGTGATTTACTTGTTTCCGTTTGCGGAGACGACAGAATGAGAAGGAGGGAGCAAAGTTACCCATGGAGCGGTCGGTAGTCACTTGCTCGTAGGCAAAGGAGAGAACACATTATATGAGGTAGGTAGGCACCACCAGCATTGAGGCTCCATGCGGATCTTGAATCAGAGCATAACTTTCATTTATGCAATTGTACCTTATCATCCATCTCGTAAAATTCTAACCTGCGACAACCTCTCTAGCCCGAGTAACATCCCAACATCTAACCATCCAACGGTTTCCTCCCATAAACAGTAGTCAAAGGAAAGTAAGTATGAATACTCCCATCCATAACCGCCTTCCTGACATCCATCAGAAACAACTCGATCTGCGTCGGCGTCAGCCCGATAGCTTGGAACGGTCTGCTACACAGTCCTCTCAAGCCATCCATAACCGCAGTCCGCCAAAATAGGCCGCAAAGTCGGAGCTTCTTATCCGCCGGCCAGAGCCCAAGGGGCAACTTCTTAGTGATCTCGGTAACATCCTCAAACCCAGCCTCGCGCATCTCCTGAGAAGTCTTTTGGATGGCGCTTATGTCGGCGCCCATGGCACGGAGGCCGGCCCCGAGGTACTTGAGGTAGTCACGGACGGCATATGGAGTGTCTGGTGTGAGGGTGTGATCATCGCATCTTGGGTAGCTGGCGTCGATCTCTTGGACTTCAAAGTAGCCGCCTGGTTTGAGGTGTCTGAGATCGGGTTAGTGAGATGAGCGTCATAAAGTGAGAGAAAGAGTGGGGGGGAAACTTACCGCATCACACGTTCCATAAGCGACTTTCTATCCTTGAGGGTGTGTAGTGCGAAGCGCAGATGGATGTAATCGTATTTGTTCTCGGGGTCCACCCATTCGTCTTCGATATCGTCGACGAAGAAGCGCACATTTTCGGGAACGAAGCTGGGCTGGATGGGTGACAGGTCAATGCCTGTTATGACTGCCTCGGGGTAGTTTTCGGCCACTGTCGGTTTGGTATTAGCAAGCAGCTCTTGGATGCCTGGGTAAAAGGCGAACCACTTACACTGCATGGGCCATATCCCAGTACCAGTCCCCAAGTCAAGGACCTGCCCACCATCCTCGAGGGCCTCCTCGACGGGAGCATAGAAGTATTGCCCGTCACAGAGCATCACGGACATGGTATGCTTGATGTCCTCACGACTCTGCTCGTTCTCGTCGTTGGGATACGCATATTTCCCCGCATGGTAGGCATGGTATCGCAAGCCTCCCTCGTACACATGGCCTCGGATCGAGTCAGTGATGGAGCTAGAGCAATCGCTCTCGTCGGAGTCATCAAACTCGAATGGGCAATCGTCATATCCAAAGTCTTCCTGACAGTTTTACAGACGGATCTTCCGGGTATGAGGGCGAGCTTATGCGCCCAGCCTGTGCTTCTGAGCTCCCCCATCCCGCTGCCGCCCAGAAATTGTCTTCTGGTGTTGAGTGTGGGATGATATGGTGCGACGCTGCCGGCGCGGAGCAAGAGTAGAGATGTGCTGAAGAGCTATGCTTTCTGAAGTCCATGTTTGCAAGAACTGATAAGCAAGTATGGGAAAGGCTCTGTTGTGGTTGAATGGTGAGGAGGAAGGGCTCATTTTCGCCAATGGACGAGAGGGGTCCCGTATGATATAGACATGTTGATCATCCATGTAGAGATAAGCTTGAGATCCCCCAACCCAACGATTTGAGAAGACTTGGGCCTCGTCGGATCCGAACATGGTGCAATGTTTGTTGGGACGCAAATAAGCTCGAGACAGCGAGCAAGGGACAGAAGATGACTACCGTGTAGTTACATGGCTTCATGATTGGGCAATCTTCGCTAGTCTAGTGTCTACTCCATACCAGACCACCGGGTCGGGAGCCAGGGCAAGCGACTGCAGGTACAGTGCAACATTATGAACACGAAGCTGGCTACGACACCGGAAGGTATCCCGTAGCTTTTGAGTTTCGAGAGGTTACACCGGGTAACTGGGCCGGAAGACGATGCCTTGGTCCCCGGGAAGATGAAAAGGCACATCGGCGAATTCCATGTGACGGGCACTTGCCCTTGTTTTCTCCGAATCCCACATGTTTTCAACTGCTTCTTTTTCCCGAGGGGAAGCCCGAATGAACCAGGATACTGTATCAGAAGTCGAGTCCTCTTGGGGTTGCGAATCGGTTTGGTCCATCTTCAAGATCGCAAACTGTGTGTGCGGTGTCCGTGACCAGATGTGGCTGTTAACGGGCCTCTCTTGAGGTTCTTCTCATTGGAGTGACTTCACTCATGAATTGGATTGGAAGGAGTTTTCCGGTGGCTGGAAGTGTTTACTGAACAAGCCTACTACTTGGGCATTTGGCTTGAAATCGGAGGGGGCTGGACAGATTGAACGGAAAAGTTGCGGTGATGGCCATCGTGCTTTAGCAACAGATGGGATGACAGCCAGGATGAAGGATGAATTGATGTCCAGGGACTGAATGTGATGTGACAACACAGAAAAGGGACGAAGTTTCGAATGCTTCACATTATGGAGCATGTCATACGATCAACGGCTGCTTGACGTTACGGACGAAGCGAGTTCCAAGAGAGCAACATCGAAGGCCGGAAGAGGAAGGTGTGTTGGGTGAGTTGAAGTGAAGAAGTGGAATTTAAGATTGGGAATTCGTCACTGGGAAAAGTCTCCGCTCTGTGACTCCGGGCGTAGCACCTTCCCGACAGCGTGGGCCGCTGGGACCAGGCAGCTTAGTGAGCGGATCGACCCCCTGGAGCTGTGGGTTTCAGTGGAGTCGGGGCCTCCCATTACATTCCGGTCGCCCCGGTTCCGCTTCCGACTTCGAACCATCAGTTCGTTCGTTTCTTGGCACCAAAATGATTAGTCATTTCCAGATCTTGCTTCTCTACAACACGGCCAACCCTGCAATGCGCTTCGCTATCTTTAGCTGGGGGCCGCTCGATGAACACCTCATTCCTCAACACCCGACACATGTCAACACCGAAGCTTTGCTCTTCCGAATAGAGTCACCGAACAAACGCATTGTTTGTGCGAACGTTCCCAAGTCCGCTTCTGGAGAATCTGTCTTTTGCGCGATGGCGTTCGGGGTACGCATACCGCTCGATTTGGAGCTCCAAGTGGAGGCTGGGAAGCTATTTCCAGCTCCAAGTTTGTAACCAAGAACCGACCCGTAAGCGAGCCACTTTGAAGGCGGCAATCCACAGAAATCTTGATGTCGACATGACTTGTTCGTACCGACAATGATCGACAGGAAGGAGCAGACCGGGTGGAGTGTGGGTGACGGGAAGGCCCAAAGGCCCCATCGTTCGGTGGAGATAAGCGCTACGGGATGAACTCCGTGGGGTTGATAGGCCCATCATAGGGGTCGGTGTTCAGCTAGGTACGTCAGCTGTCTCACGACATGGAGGGATAAGTCTTTCTCCTCCTTCCAACAAGAACAATCCTTTAATATCCGCTGTTCAAAGCCAAAGAGATCATCAAACAATGGACGAACGCGCCAAGATCCGAGTCACTCTTCCTCGAGAGAACCCAACCTCCAGCTACTGGCAAGATCCTCCCGATGACATTGCCGACCAGCGTACCACCAAGGACCTCCCAGACCGTGCCGACATCGTTATCATCGGAAGCGGCATCACCGGCGCTGCGATAGCATGGAACCTCCTAAAAGATGTCAAGGCTGGGGAAATGGGGTCCAGAAACATAGTCATGCTCGAAGCTCGCCAGGCCTGCTCCGGCGCAACAGGCCGCAACGGCGGACACACCAAAGCCGCCTCCTACCGCTCCTTTCTCGAGCACGCCTCACTCCTTGGTACTCCGGCCGCCGTACAAATCGCCCGACTCGAGTATGAGAACATTCAGGCCGTCCATGCCTTCGCCAAAGAGCACAATATCCCTTGCGACTCCAGCCCCTGCCACACCATCGACATCATCTATGACGAAAGCCAATGGACCGCCGCCCACGAAGCTGTCGCAGCCATGAAGGCCGCTTTCCCCGAAGGAGATCCAGTAGCAGAATACACCTTCCACTCCCCCGCCGAAGTCCAGTCCAAATTCCACTGCGCCCTGGACGCCGGCACGGTAGCCGGCGAGCCACAAACCCTCTACGGTGGCGTCTCCTACCCAGCCGGCAGTATCTCCTCCTACGCCTTCACCACCGGCCTCCTCAAGCTCTGCCTCGCCCGCGGTCTAAACCTCCAAACCAACACGCCCGCCACTTCCCTGATGAAAAACCGCGACGAACGCACCTGGACCGTACAAACCCCTCGCGGAAACATCTGGACCAAGGACATCATCCTCGCCACGAACGGGTACACGGCCTCCATCGCGCCCACGTTTCAGGGCGTCATCGTCCCCCTGCGCGGACAGGTCACGGCGCAGAGACCGGGGAGCAAACTACCCGAGAAGGGATGTCTGCCGATTACATACAGCTTTATCTATGATAAGGGGTACGAGTACATGATCCCGCAGCCGAAGGGGAGTCGAAGCGAAGGCGACTTGGTCATTGGCGGTGGGCTGGTCAGGGCTAAGGAGGAAGGGTTGGAGGAGTATGGGACGACGGATGATACGACGCTTAACCAAGACATCAGCACTTACCTCAAGGACACTCTGACGAGGTATTTTGGTGTTGGAGAAAAAGATGGGAACTGGGGAGAGGATCACCCAGACGGAAGAGTAAGAAAGGAGTGGACGGGGATCATGGGATACACGCCCGATGGGTTCCCCATGGTCGGAGCGGTGCCGGGGGAGACGGGGTTCTGGATGAGTTGCAGCTTCCAGGGGCATGGGATGGTGCTTTGTTGGATGTGCGCAAAGGCGTTGGTGGAGATGATGGAGGGGAGGGATAATGAGGAGTTGAAGGTGTGGTTTCCGGAGGCGTTCAGGGTTGGGTTTGAGAGAATGAGGAAGAAGTTCCAGGGGAGGTTGCATACGAACGTTGCGGTGCCGCCGGGGCCGGCGGTGGGAGGAGAGGCTGGGCAGCCGGCGTGAGATGGAGTGACGACCTATGAAGTCTTGGATTATACCTATGATCATGGAGTGCGAGATTACTGTTGTGCTACCTATGTATAATTGATACCCTTTGGGAAGGTCTTTCCAGCATGCCGGTTGCTGGTCGCTATTCACTTAAACGTGGGCGTGGGAAGCAGCTACTCGAGAGCCACCGAGGCGCCTTGTCAGAAATCGGTTGTGCCTAGCTTCTTGGTCGAGGTTGCAAAAATCGACACTTACCCTGCACTTTTTCGTCGCCAACTCCCACCGGCGCCAAGTGAACAGAATCCAACCGTTCGACCGCAGCTCGATGGCGCCAAGGTAATGCAAAATCCGAAAACTCTGAACATATTGTATTTTCAATGCAGTAGCACAATGATCAAGTTTTCACATAACGACTACGTCTGGTATAGTTCACTTACTCCCTTTTAAGCGGTGTATCCTGCTGCTCATCGGTATGCTTCTTCTTCCTACAACCACACGAGCACTCATGTCCCGTTTTCCCGGTAATAACCAAAGTAACCCTCGAATATTCGTCTTCCTTTCCCCTTCCAACTCCCTTTACAGCAAGTGCGAAACCCCCTTCTTCCCCTCCGGCAACCCCTTCCAATGCACCTTTACCCCACCCCAACTATGCTCATTATAATCCTCTTGCACCTTCTGACAAGTCTTAAGTCCCCAATTCGTCACACCAACCATCAAACAACTCTCAAACATAAACGCACAACTTCCCTCCCCGACCTTCTGCGGTTTTAGTTCAGCGTTCCTCGCCCCCTCATAACTCGCCGCATCCGGCCCATGTCCACTCATAACATTATGCAAACTCACTCCTCCAGGCACAAACCCCCCCTTGCCGCCCTTCTTCGCATCGTAAGCACCCGTTATCAAGCCCATGAACTCGCTCATCGTGTTTCTATGGTACCAAGGCGGACGGAACGTGTCCTCGCCGACAAGCCAGCGGGCAGGGAAGATGACGAAGTCGGCGATGGCGGTTCCCGCATGGTCGGAGGGGGCGGAGAGGACGGTGAAGATGGACGGGTCCGGGTGGTCGAAACTGATAGAGCCGATGGTATTGAACCGACCCAGGTCGTATTTGTAGGGGTAGTAATTACCGTGCCACGCCACCACATCAAAAGGGGTGTGTGGCTGTTTGGTCTCAAAAAGGGTGTTGTTGAACTTGGCGGTGATGGTGTAGCTGTTCGGTCCGTCGAGGGCGATGGACCCGTGGTCTTCGCTGAAGCAGGCCACGGGCGCTTGGAAGTCGCGCGCGTTGGCGAGGCCGTTGCTGCCGATGGGACCGAGCTCGGGGAGCTGGAAGTGGCCCTGGTAGAGTTCGAGGGCGTAACCGCGGACCGGGCCGGAGGGGAGAAGGACTTGGTAGCGCACGCCGCGAGGGATGACGGCGATTTCCATCGGTCGGACTAACAGCCAGCCGAACTCGGTGCGGATGTCTAGCACGCCGTCTTGGGCCACGATGAGCAGGTCGCCGTCGGCTGAGTAGAAGGCTGATTGGGCGGGCATGGACTTGCCGGCTGCGTAGACGTACATGCCCAGACCTTGCTTGAGCGTGGGGTCGCCGGCGCCGGCGACGAGACGCAGGCCCGAGACGAAGTCGGTGTCGGATTCGTGGTCGAAGGGATCCCAGCGTAGTTGGTTGGGGATGTAGTGTAGCTTGGAGGGGGATTGCTCGAGTACGGGCTCCTGACCCTTAGATGGGGTGGCCTGGACGAAGGGCGGGTGCGAGCACGAGGGGAGGATGCGGTAGAGCCATGATTGCTTGTTTTCGTGGCGGGGAGCTGTGAAGGCGGTTCCGGAGAGCTTTTCGGTGTAGAGGCCGAGGGGAGGCTTCTGAGGGGAGTTGTGGCCGATGGGGAGAGCGCCAGAGACGGCTTCGGATCTGGGGTGTCGGGTAAGTAAATGTCGGAGTCAAGAGTGGAGGAGGAAGACTTACTCTAGGTAGGAATCAAAGCCATTCTGATACCGGTACTTCTCCTTGAAATCAAAGTTGGTGACTGGCATTGTCACGGTTGACTATAACCCAGCTTGATATTCGGTTTCTTGGGGGTATCAATGGCTCGAGAAAGTTGAAAGTTGTTGTGACTTGAAGCTGTGTGCTTCCGAAGGAGGAAGATCAAGTCAAGGGCCGAGCAAAAGAAGAAGGTGGGTTTAGAAGGAAAGTTATCTCTCCGAAAAGCAAACGAAGTCCAGAAAAACCATCCATCTTTTCTGTTCCCGAGGTAGCACTGCTACTTCTAGACTTCGTCATTGTTCGGTCCTGCTTGTGCCTCGATGCATCGTTCTCGAAGTTCCCAAATTCCGCCCGTCCAAGACCGCGATGCAGGACCGCCAGTAGCCGAAGATATGCGGTCTCCAATTGCGCCGTCCGTACCAGAAAGAGGGGGGTCTAGCGAACAGTAAATTGACTGTTGACAAAAACTTTGAAGTGTGTAGTGGCTGTTCAAATTGCACTTACTGTTTAACGTAGTTCAACATTGATTTATCCTAACGTAAAGCTGTTTCAACCATTTTTATATTGTTTTCTAACCGTTCATTATCAAGTAGAAGCTGTTAAAGGTTTGAAATTATCAAGCGTTGGAACTTTTGAACCGTCATTCTAGGCAACAAACGTCTCAAAAATTGAAGTGTGTAGAGGCTGTTCGCTAAACCCGCCCCCCTTCCCGGTATGGTCCGGGCGGGGATCGTAAACCCGGGGGGAAGACCTTCTCCACGTGATTTTCGTCCCCACTGGTTTTCCCGAGCTCCACCAGAGCTTCCCGGTCTCCATTGGCCCCGCTTCCCCAGAAGTAGCGTAAGCAAGGTCAGACCCAGCTTCGGCATTTTGCAGACTGGCGTTTGTTCTTTTCCTCGGATTTCCATGTCTTGGACTCTTTTCCTTCTTTCTCTTCCAACGACGGATCTGAAGGACAACTTTGCGGCGGAGCCTACGACACACTCAACTCACAAATCGGAATAATATGACGACGACCTGAACATTTGAGGCACCTCGAAATTCGAATCGCGATGGGCCAAGTGACCGTCAGACCGTCGGACGCCCGATGGGAGGGAGCATGAGGCCTTTATTGAAGGGAACATCAAGCTCAAGCTCCTCCGACAGACTCGCGAAAAACCAGGATTGGATCGTGCAGAAACGCACTCCGTCAGTTGTGTACGGCGGCAGTCAGATCATGTATGTGGTTGCCGGAAATCTCCAACCTGCATCATGAATTCAGGTTTTCGCGAGTCGTCTATACGGTACACCCTTTTCCAGTTTCTTCGTCTCTGTTCATCCGAAACTCCGACTCTCGCTACAAATCTCTTCATCGAAAAGATGGCCCGTTTGCTCTGATTCATCCACTTATCACACTGCAATAAGATTTGGGTGTTAGCCAGGGGGCACGTGTAAGGCAAGAGATCCAGGTGTTGTTGGCATAAGACTCTGGGGACTCTTGTACTTTAACCTCACAGGTGGAAGGTCTCAAAGCAGTGAACCGAAATGCACGTCACAATGGCATTAAAGTTGCTCATCACATTGGCACATAAGCAGCTGGTTTACCATGGCTGAAAGTGATGTTCATTATCAATAGCAAGTCAGACACTGTTGTCCTGTGTCTGCTGCTCTTGTGCGTTTGACCCAGCCAGCTGTTTCCTCAGACCAGGACGACTCCGAAAAAAAAGACGCTGGCGACATGGGGACTCAACCCCAGTCTGCCATCAGGGAATCATTATTGATACAGATGATTATCCTGTCATTGTCACCATCACCGATGAACCAAAGACAAGGATAGCAGGTGCAGCCCAAGTTGGTCTGGACGAAACTGGGATCGGCTTAAGCAGCCTCTTCCTCGACGGCGGCAGCCTTCTTCTTCTTCTTGGAGGAGCCGCCCGCGGGTCTCATGGTGCCAGCGTTCGTTGACAAGTGTACCAGGAGTGATGTCCACGACTCCTCCTTGTCCCACTCGAAGCCCCTGAGGTATGGTTCGGGTAGCTCGTCATCCGGCTATGAAACATATCAAAGAGTCAGTCAAAGGAAACTCCCTTGCTAATACACGGGTCAACAGGTGGTGGTGGTCAAAAAGTCTTACCCTCTTCTTGAATGACTTGTGGATGGCATCCATGGCGTCCCTGATGGTTACCCCCTTGAGATTCCGTGCTGTTACGTGCAACCCCGTCTTGAAGACGAGGTCAATCTTCTTGACTGGCGGTGTTGTGAGCATGATCTTGAGGAACTCCTTGTCGTCTATCGACGTAGGCGAGGTGTTGACCTTCCTGTCATTGGACAACAAGTGTGAGCCAATGTCTCGAGTGTCGAGATGTATCAAGTCACGGCATAGCCGGTGGACTGGGTGCATGGCAGGACTTACCACCCTAACATCTGCGTCTCCTTGGCAATCTGGAGGTCAGTTCCTTGAGCCTCCAGGTCGTTGATGTTCATGACACCATTGGCACTCGAGCTTGCTCGTCGGTGCTTGTGGATGTGGCCCTCCTTTGGGGGCGATGTGGCTTCGAGGCCTTGGACGGCGGAGTCGACCTTGGTGAGCGGTTCGCCCGACATGGTGATGGATTGGTTGGATCTGGCTACAGATGACTACTGGGATCAGGTCGTGTGACAGCTGTATAAGGATATAGCAGCTGAATGGTGATGATGGATGATGATGAATAGGATTGGATTTCACGAAGATGGATGCAGGATTGGGAGAGGTGTCTGTTGGACAAGGAGAAGAGAAGAGGAGAAGGAGAGTTATTTGAATTGAGACGGGAGCTATGAGGTAGATAAAGGGGAGCGGGACACAAGCACGGCAACGGGAGGGGAAGTTCCAATAATGCGGGACATGATCCAAGGACTACCCTTCTCGAGGCAGTTGCGGAAGGCGAGCTGGTTTGGTTACAAGAGGGCAGAGGGCAGGCAGGCAAGCAAGCGAGCTGCGGGTACATTTCAGGATAGCCATCACGGGTGGGATATGAGTGGTGGTTACACTTGTGGAGGCCGTATAAGTGATAGGACGGGTTGTACCGATCGGTCCGTCGGTCTTCGTCATGAGGGGGTTTGCACGATCAAGCAAGAGGAGCTGAGCGAGTCGAGATTGGAGGGTTCTAGATTGGCTGTTTCCGCTGCATTCGTTCCTGCCTCGCCGGGCGGGGTAGAAGATCACCTGGTCGTGGTGGTGCAGGTGGTGGTGCAGAGCAGTGCGGTACGGATTTGGACGATCGTGTGATGAATACATTATCATGACATGATGGCATAGGGTGATCTGCTAGGACCCGGAGGTACCGGGTCCTTCCCGACCACTCACACTTCCAACAGCTCTCTCCAAAAACCTCCAATGGACCTCCAATCAAGGGCGCGTTAGGGTGTCGCCAAGCAATCCGGGGAAGTCTCTTGGCGGCTCGACACTTGGACGAAAGCGAACAAGGTCGGCCCACCTCACTGCGATGGTGCCACTACCCAAACCACCACGGTGCTATTCCGGGCGGATTAGCGTCAACCTTATGATCTCGAGTGCCAGTGCCGATGAGCTCAATGAGATGACAGACGACCTGACCTCGAGCACATAAAGGATGGCCGACACCCGTGATGATCAAGAGGAGTTTTGGAAGCGAAAAACAACAGTTTGAAAATATCCACCGTCATTCAGACTCGAGACAAAACTGGAGGATACCTACGTACGACCTCAATGCTCAATCACCCCATCCGATCCGTAACAGCCGTGTCTGTCGTCGTCTACTGTCCCGAGCGGGGCTCCTTCCAGGGGCGGGGGCTGTGGTGTCTCTCCACCTGACAGGCCAGCCAGGGGCGTCATGGCCCCATCTCCTCATGGCACCCCGAACCATCCGCTTCGATTTGAAAACCGTTCGTTCGATATCGATGGATGCGACTTTCCTCACCTTGAGTCCAGAGCAGCACTCAGCAGCCGTCAAGGTGCTCTTCAATCTTGGTTCGAAACACTTGGACGTTGCGAGGGATGAACAGTTGGAGAAAGGTACACTCGTCGAGTAAGTGATCATCATGTTCTTCAAGGAGTCATGACAGGACTGGAACTGATCGCTTCGATTTACAATGCAGTTCAGCACTCTAACTTGCCTCAACCATTCCGTCTCTCATCCCGAATCTTCAATGAAGGAGAGGCCGGATAAAAGCTCCAACCAAGGACTGGTTTCAGTGACAATGTGACAGGTTTGGGTTCAAGTTCCATTGAAGTTTAGCTGTCATTGGGCGGCCCGGTGTCAACTCAATGCAGTTGCGGCCGCGGCAAGTGTCTATCCTGCCGCCCTGATGTTAGTGCATCACTCCCCCGCCTTCATCGCTACTTTCGCTAGGTCCTACCTGCCGTCCTTTGAGCTTCCATCCATGCGGCATGCAGTGAGGAAAGATGCATGCCGCCCGGTTCCGTGCATGACGCTGTTACAGGTTCCCCACTTTCGTCCTCCCGTTCACCTCATCGACATTCCACCAAGCGAACAACCCCCTCCGGATGCCCTGACCGAGTGCTAGAGCTGGGGAATTACATTTTGGTAGGTATTGGTCCCGTTTTTGAAGCTTAACCACTAGGTAGACGGTCTGAGTTCCAAACAACGATCACGACAATGGCAACAACAACGACAACAACGGCGACAACGATGACAACGACACGAGTCAACAGTAATATGTCTTCAGAAAGCCTCATAAACAAATGCTTCCTCGACAAACCCAATGGAACACAGCCCCTTAACATCGACAGCACAACTTAGGTCGACCTTCCAATGAGACCGACGGTCACACCAAAGGCACGCAACTTGACGCAATTGGATACGCAACAGGACTCGCGAACACTCTGGTAGGAGGCTTCAACAGGTACACCTCCTAACCTTGCCGCTCTCTGTGATTAGAATTAGCTGACAGTAAAGTCTCAAAGTCGCTTCGTCCTTTGCCCTGCCTTCCTCGGCGTTTTTCTCCCGGAGATCCCGAAACCGAACCCAGCGATTATGACAATAACAAACCCCTGGTCGGATCGGGGGTCTACGACACCAGCAAGACTGGAATGCGGTTCCTGTTCTCGAATTTCTCCTACATTTTCGTGGCTCGTCCCAACACGAAATGAACGCGGATATCGTTCCGAATCGTGCCACCGAGCTTTCCGCTGTCACAGGGATATTACACTACCCAGCAAAATGAACCCCCCCACGCTACTACGATTTCCTTACCTGATAGTCTGTCAGTATGTAGGTTAGCCTGTCAAAGCATTTCCAATGACTTGCAAATGCCATTCAACGAGACGTATAGGGTGACTGTGATTCAACCCTCGCCCAAGAAACGGAGTCAACAGTCCCACCTTTGAAGGACGAGAAGACTTCTCGAGAACAGCACTTCAACGGCGACCTTTGGTGAACCGAGTTCGACAACACAACCCATTCGCTATAAACCAGAAATCAGCAGGGCTGCAGTGCTTGGAGCCTACAATGTGCCAATGCCGGGTCTCACCCTACACCACTCACTAAAGGAGGAGAAGTAACAACTGCCGTTACTTCGATATTCACAACACAACTTGAGCTCATCATGGTACTACTCTACGCCAGTTGCAAATTACCAACATTGTGGAGGAATGATCCAAATTCCTGTCCAGGTACGAGTGACGACTGAGAGGAGACAACGATGCCCTTTTCCCGCCATCAAGGTCTACCGGATCGGCATTGTCTCCGGACGTCCCACTATTACATTCCGATCGTCGATGATCCCTAAGGAGGCTATTCAAGGCTCTCGGGAACTCAGCTAGAGAGCTACACAGCACTGGCACATGATCGACGCAACATTTGGAGGGTCACCCTTTCCAGAAGTAGCTGTCATCGGTATCCCGCGTCAAGAGCTCGGCAGTTTTCTCCTGAATAAACAATATTCAGAAACAGAACGATGATCGGTGTGGGTCATTCACACTGTCAAGTCTCGACACATTCTTTACCTAGCCCACAACAGGAATGTTATTTCAGCAACTCCGGCTTCAACTTCAGGACGGGGGGAAGGACAAAGTGGGGACTAGTGGTGGAGGAAGAATATAAGTGCGATCTATCCAGTCAGCCGAGGTGGAAGACACTGCTAGGTCACACTGCCATCCATGATCCACCGTTCGGGACCTCATTGTCAACAACTTGCTTCACTCTCAGCTCGGTTCTGCTAGCTATGCGTTCCTTCGCCTGCACTTTAGTGGCGTCCGCCGCTGGTGCCCTTGCCGCCACCATGAAGATCAACGACTCGAGCTTCCAGGACCACATGGCCCTGACTGTGCTAGAGGGCTTGTTTGGGATGGAGGGGCAGCAGATGCCAGCGGTAAACGGCCAGCAGAACATCGCTGACATGGTCATGTCCAAGCTAGCCAACGTCAAAATGGACACCGCCTCCCCCGATGCTGTGTCCAGCACCGACACATCCATCCTGGGGTGGCCAACCTGCAAGGATACTCTGGCTTGCAACTTCAACATCCTGCAGAATGTTTCCATGTCCGACAGACTCATCTATCTCGTCACTATCCAGGCCAAGCTTCTCGGTGGACCAAACAAGAGCCAGACCCAGTTCAAGGCTGTTGAAGGACTGATGCAGTACTTTATCGACAAGAACCTTCCCAATCCCAATATTGCTCCTTTATACGGCTTGGCTGCTGTTCTTGAGGGAATCCAGCGTGGTACGGCCATTGCCCTGGGAAAGTCAAACGATACGTTTGGTAACCCTAGCTCTCTCATGTGGGCCAGCTTTCTCAGGAAAGTTAGGACTGGTGACTTCAGGGATAGGGCTGCTCACGACGCTGCTTGGTCTCAGGCCTTCCAAGTGGGCCTCAACTTCGGTGTCCAGACTGGTGACCGGCTTACTGGTACAGCGGTTGGTGTCAACGGTTCCGGAAATGTTGAGATCCCAGAGCGCGCAGCTGTCTTCAACGTTCTCACCGCCTGGAACATTCTTGCTCAGAATGAGGGCGTCATTGGCCGTATATTCAGCCTGTAGGTCCTTCCCTCTTACTCCTTTCCAGCCATGTTACATCCTCTCATTCATCGCTGCCTTACTAGTATCTTTGAAACTGACCAGGCCAATGCCTCCCAAAGCGCACCCGTCGTCTTCCTGCCCCTGCTTCCCTACGGCTTCACAGCCGAAAAGTTCATCGACTGGATCTTCAATGTTTCTGATCCCAAGCCCCTGTACTGTCTGGTTGATGCCGCCTTCAACGACAGTGCTATTGCAGCCCTCAGGATCGAGCCCACTACGTTCTTAAACGATATCAACAACTTGATCACGATCATACCTGCTTTCCTGCGGTGCTACACGGTCGGGGCGAATATCTAAGTGTTGGACGCGGGCCCTTGGGTTCAATTGTATTGGCCTGGGTGACTGGCGATGAGGAGCAAGGGGTGGTACGCTGGGGTTGAGCACGATCTAGGGAGCAGCGAACGAAAAAGAGGAAAGGATTACCCAGGACTGGAAGAGTAGAATCTGAACGCATTGCGAGTTGTGGTATTACATTCTATGGCGTGTTAATTTCATCGACCRTGTTTGAATCTAAGCCCCATGACACTCCTCTCCTTCCACCGCTTCACCACAGCTTCCGACCCTTTTTTGTGCACTCAAAAATTTTCCAATCCTCCAGACATGCAACTCATCATAACTCATCAATCATAAAATATCTCCACCCAGCCAACGTACGATTTCTTCGATGGCAGTGAAGAAGATCCCCCCCTCGGCCTCGCGGCCCGTGCCATCAAATCAGAGATGACCCGTTCCGTCCAGTCTGGTCCCATCCCATTCCTCCTACCACGAATCCAACCTCTGTTTCTTCTTAGGATATATCGCCCTAACAACAGCGTGCACCACAACACTGACAACCATAAGAATCTCCACCGCCACTAGTCCGATCCATATGAGGTTCAGCCGCTGGTTCTCGTCCCCGGCTAGGGCGGCTTGGATGTTCGCTGGGACGGCTGGGAGTTTCATGTAGGTGGTGTAGCCGGATGTTGGGACTTGGACCTTCATTTCATAGAGTGGATGTTTTCGGGTCTGTTCGATGGGGGGATCGGGGATGGGAAGATCGGAGATTTGGGTGGGTAGGTAAGAGGATGATGACTGCTGTCTGGCGTCGCCGTCTCACTGTTGAAGGACTTGTTGATGACTGTTTGTTGATCTTTGCTGCTCGTGAGAGGGCGTATTTGTTGGTATTGTGAGCGGGTTGAAAGGCTTCAAGTATGTCTTTAGAGGCTAGATTCGAGCGGCGATGGATTAGTTGGTGGTTGAATGCCTTGCCGTTGAAGGACTTGCTGATGACTGAAGTTGGCTGACCGCGATCGGGTGTAGTTGTAGATACAACGAACAGTTGGAAACCCCCGTAATATGTGTTTAGAGGCTGGACTCAAGCGGCGATGGCTCAATCGAGGTTTAAGTACCTTGCTTGAGGTTGGTACCTGAATCATCGGTCAGCATATCGCCCAAAGCGACGTCATCACAACCACCACACGCCGGATATATCGAAGCACTTACAGGTAGAATCCCACTATTTTCACTCTGCGACTTGTAAGGAGGGTATCAACACTCGGATTAACGAGAAAGAAACTTCTCAAAAAGACAAGAAAAGTGAAAAATGAAGGTCAAACCCCGATAGTCCGATAACAGTTAGAAAAAGATTCTTTCACCTCCCTCCCGTCTCCAAGTTTTTCAATTTCTTTTTCTTGCTGACCGACATACACCACGGTGCACCGACAACGCTACCACACGTTCCTTCGTTTCGCTAGGTCAGATAGCGTAGCGTGTATGCAAACCACATGGCATGACACCACTGACACCACCCAGCACGCTGGTTCGTGCCAGTGCCAAAAGCCAGTGCAAAGCCCGTCGAGCCAGTGCAACTGCAGCGGCGCTAGTGCCGAAAGAGGCTTAAGGGCACTGTAGTCCTTGTTGGGCAGCAAGATTTCAAAGGAATTGGTTGGCTTCGAGGAAGGAAAGAAAGAAATGGGGCACGAGACCGTTGGCTTTGACGAGGTGAGGTGAGCCTGTGAGGTAATAAGTGAATGAAAGATGAGACGGGCTGGAGACAGCCCTTCTTTGTGTGAGGAGGATATTTTGGGGTTTTAATCCTTTGAAGAGTGAAGACGCAACGGGAGGGACTGGGATTGATCAATGACCATGATGGCCGAGAGCGAAATTGACACGCTGGCAAAAATTCCCGATGGCTTGAAGGTAAGCCTCCGAACGTCGGTTGAGGTTACTACCCAGCTACGGCTATTCGGTGGCGTCTTCTTAATCTGGGAAAAACGTGGGCAGATTTGGCAGAGAACTCGGTAAAGAACGCCAAGATTGGTGCTACAAAAGCTGATGGGAGATTAACACAAGGATGTGGAAATAGTTTCAAACTTTCCGTTCTCTTCCTTGGATATTTTTTTTCTCGCGAGAGACACTCACCATAGAATTTTTTTCTTTTTTTTTTTTTCTTCTTCTTTTTTTCCCCCCCTTTCCCTCGCCTTCCAGCCTCTTGTAAGATCTCCGTCTTCTTTGTTCTCTTTTTCTCAAAGGAGCAGAAAACGAAAGGGAGGAAGGGGAGGTAGTTGTGTTGTGCAAGGACCACATATGTTATTGACCCCAAGAGATACAAGGTGTGTGGGTGTGTAAGTCGCTCGGAGCTATCGGTGATAACGCTTGATGTTACCTCTAGTTGGGGACTTGGGGGAGGTGGACGATGCCTGCTTGTTCACCGTTGAACGGGCACTATATACACTAGCTGATTTGCAATGGAGTTGCAGAAGTTTATAATGCTTTGGTCAGCCGCTTCGATGGAGCTTACTTGTATGGAGCCTGATCGTATTCTTTTCGTTATAGGGAAGAGCAACTGATTCCTTCCATGCCCGGATGGTATTGATAGCATCTTGCCTACCGCATTTTCTCACTTATAACGGAGATGCTTTGTGGATTATGCTAGGATTATGAGCTAATCCAGTAGCAAGATGTTGTATATGTAGTTAAGGGTCGACTAAAAACGCCTGTATAAGGTGTGCATAAGGTGTGTCCTTCCCCGAAAGAGCATTTCCGTTATGAGTGAGAAAATGCGGTATATGATAGAGTACCGGGCCACTTGCGTCTACCTACCTAGCTAGGTACTAGCCCGTCGTTTATTAGAGCTAAATTGGCGGATATCCTGGCCAAATACTGCTATCCTCGATGAGCACCTCAATATCACATTTCTTGTCTCTGCTATGTCTAATTTAAGGTCGTTTTCAGATATTAAAACATCGTGGATCGTGACGACACCCAACGGTTGCAAATCTGTATAGCACTCCATTTTAGCGGATATGATGCCGGCGCACGGAGGCTCCATCAAATCAGGGGCATGGGCTAGGATTTAGGGCGTATTGTGGGCTAGATCGACCTGAGGCATCCCTGTAACCTGGACTTTTCTCCTTTTTTCTTTTGACCCTCTCTCTCGACATCGCGAGTTACTATCAGCAACAGCAACCCGATAAATCCTTGTTTGGAGACTTCATCCATTCCCCGAAAATCACCGGCCATTTCATGGTTCGCCCCATCTGGTTATCGAATCTGAATCCACTGATCATGAACAGGATGACAAGTTCACGACAGACCGACTCCATCTCCTCTCATTCAGCATCAGTCATGATTGATAAGCTGATGCGATAAGGCCCGGTGTCGGTGTCGTCTGGAAATCTTCGCCTGGAGTTTTACAACGCTGGTGCCACCCTCTCACAAAGGGATTTCGGTATCCCGGCACTCATAGCATTTGACGATTGGTCCAACCGAGCCAGTCCCGGCCTCAATGTTTTGAATGTTTCCTGACGATGGCGACCAAGATCCACCTTCCTAGCGGTGGAACTCCCTGTTGGGTGATCCTTTTCCCCCTTGTACACTAGGAGAAAAAATCCCATGTGGGACCATTGATTCTTCGAGGTTCGGATCCGCCATTCTTCTCCGACTCAACTTCGTACTTAATTCTTTCCGTCCTGCCACCAGATATCCCAAATGTCACTGTCGTTGAAAACAAGCTCGCCCTTGGCCTCCGAAGTTCAGGTCAAACAGTGCACAATCAAGCATTCCCGAGCGCTCTTGCTGTCCACTTGAGTGAGCCCTTGACTTCGTGTTGACGAAGGTGCTGTTAGCTTGACTGGATACGACTCAACCCCTGGGAAGGAACCGAAGGCAAGGACAAAGCAGCAGGAATCTGGTCTCGCTTGCTCAACAGAAACATCGTTTGCGTGGAGGAGAGACAGTCGACAACCACTCCGACAATCACTGCCCGCTCTGACCACGATGTCAGCAACACCACGCCTTTCGTCTGGCGGACACCCAGCCGACCTCAACACCGAAGGGTACCACGAGAAGGGAGTGGACTCATCAAGTCCATCATCAGAAGGGGAAATGGAGGAAACCGATCTCGAACATGCGGCAGCACAAGGCCAACGCGACGATCTGGCCCGCACCCAATCTCAAGCGCACTCCTTCCTGGCGCCAAAGCTCTCGCTGCCTCATGAGATCGCCTTCGTGGGCATCACCTGTTGCGCCCAGCTTACTATGCAGGCTTCCATGGGCCCCTCCCTCAGCATTGGCAGAGAGATCGGAAGGGAATTCGGTGTCACGTCTGCCGCCGATGTTGCCTGGTATCTGGCCGCTTACTCCTTGACGATCGGTACCTTTATCCTCATCTGCGGCCGGTTGGGTGATTTGTTTGGGTATAAGAGAATGATGGTCATCGGGTATACGTGGTATGCGGTTTGGACGATGATTTGCGGGTTGTCGGTGTTTTCGGATTCGGGAAACATCATGTTGATTGTGTGCCGTATGTGTCTATTCCTTCCCATGCCCATCTTCTTTGCAAATTCGTGCGCATGAAAATACTGACACATGACCCAGGCGCTTTCCAAGGCATCGGGCCCTCTATCCTCCTTCCCAACGGCCTCGCCATCCTAGGCGGCAGCTACCCCGACGGTCCACGCAAGCACATGGTCTTCGCCCTCTTCGGCGCCATGGCCCCCGGCGGTGCCACCCTAGGCTGCGCCATGGCCGGCGTCTTC
>RANY01000389.1:0-30733 GCA_009805235.1 Neurospora pannonica FGSC 7221
GCCGCTGGAGCACCGGTCTCGCCAAGCCGTTCACCCCGGGCCAACCGCTCGAGATCCGCTGCCACTTGAACGTGCAAAGCAACCGCTGGGCCGACAAGGGCGACTGCATCCTGCACATCAGCCGTCCTCCCCCTGGAGTCCGTCAGGAGCTATCACTCTACCACGGCCTAGAGAAGCGCATCATCGTGACGCACGCCACCAAGAAGGTTTCCGACAAGCCACTCATTTTGTTAGATGCGGTGCTAGGATCCAAATCCTTCAGCATGCTGGGAACAAAGGGCATCATGTGCAGCGTCTGGGAGAACCTGCGAGACGAAGAGGGAAATGTTGGTCTGGCGCCCAGGACGGGAACGGTCGCCGGCAAGGTGACCAAGTGGTGCTTCCAGTGCAAGAGCGTGCAGCAGGCGAATTGGATCTTTGGCATGGTCACGAGCGAGGTGGAGGGGTTGATGCTCTAGGCGATGCGTCATCCCCCGAATCTAGAGCCTGTGTTGGAAGATATCATCGAGAGAGAAGAGGTGATGATGAGTGGTGGAGAGAGCAGTAGTGGAAGTGGAAGTGGAAGTGGAGGCGGCGGGAGTAGTAGGAGTAGCGATGGGTATTGCTACATGCCAACAACATCAGTTATACAAGATGAAAGGAGGAGGGAGATATGGAAGAGGAAACCAGACGAAAGTCCGGAAGGGAAACGGAGGAGGGAGAAGAGAGCAGAGGAGAGGTTGGTCAGGTTGATGACGATGTCTGCCGGCGCCGCGTAGTGCAGTGCAGCGCTGCACTACAGCTGGCGACGCAGACTTTGGTGGAGTTTGAGTTGGGGTTTTGCATGCTTGTCAACTGCAAACTGCAACTATCTTGTAGATGGGCCGGTCGGTGATGAGTGCTCCATGCATTCATTGCGTTTTGTTTTTTTCTACTCTATGTTCTATAGCCTGTACGGCTTCTTATACCCATACCCCCTATACATATACCTATACCTATGTCCCTCTCTCTACATGGCTTCAGCGAGTCGAGCCTTAGGGAGGGTTTTCTTATTCGTTAATCACTATTACTATTGAGAAGCATTTGTCTCTCCTCTCTTCTTTTCGCCTTCTTGTTGTGATACCAAATTACTCCTTCCTCCTCGAGGCATTCTTCTACTTTGTCTTTTGGGCGGACACCGTTACGCACTTGCATGACACACAAGGTGAGAGGGACTTTCGTCTTGATTTGTCGTCAGTCGGAATATAGAGTTCTTAGGTAGTCAGAGGAAAGGGCTATATTGAGGTCAGTCTAGATACCTTAGAGACCACTACATCTGGTCATGAAGTAAGGGTTTGTTTGTCAACGTTGGTTGGTTCGGTGTAGTCGTAACAGTTAGTCTACCAGTGCAACCATTCGAATGACATACACCTCAGGTCACGGCAGAGGTATCTTCAAACTGACATTGTCCACTTGAATTTTGTCTAAAAGACCTACCTCCCTTTCTTTTACTTCGCTCCCTCGTTATTCTGCGCTCGTTCCCCCCTGCCCATATGATCTCTCCATAACCTCTAGGGTAGTCTCGTTCCCTCCTTCCGAGCCACAGAAAGAAGCCTTTGACAATGTGACGGCAAGAATTTTTCACACACACTCCTCTTCTCTGCCCCGGTTGTTGATTGGAAAAAATGAAGAAAAGAAGGAACCAAGGAAGCATTTTGTCATCTTTGCTTGGGTGGCTCTTTCCTCGGCCATCAAATGTCAGGTATCTCCATCTCACATCACGCTCTTTCCCACTTTCAGTTCTAGACATTTGAGCATCGCACCTTCCTTCGCCGCCAACGGCATACCGTTTAAGATAGGGTTTCGAACCAACCATCCCTATCCACTCTCTCCCCTCTATAATGAATGAATATATCTGACCGGTCGGTCTAATCAACACACTCGCTCGTTATAATTTCGATTTCTCAGCTCTTAACATCCGGAGATGCCCTGTACCATGAATAAAACCAGATTACTGTGTAAGGTCCAGCGTAAGACTTTTCTGCCCACTGTTCCTGCCGCTTCTTCCACCGTTCCTGCCGCTCCTGTCGCCTTTGCCGGCCGGCCGGCCGGCACACCTGCCCTTATCCAGACATCGGACGACAAGAACCACCTGCCGTAGGCACCATATAAGGTCCCTTATCTGACCCCTCTACCACAACGGGCCCTGTGGTCTTATAGCGCAGTGGTTCCCGTTGATGAAAACATTGCCGGGTGTGTGGGTACTCGAGGTACAGTTTTCGTAGGTCGCAGCTGGAGCATTGTTGTTCGTTCCGTCCACAAGCTTACCTGGGTGACTTAGCTTTTTGCTTTTTCCATTCGGTTGAGGCATTGTTGACGATATCAAAGATAAAGTTTTTGCCTTTTTCTTTCTGGTTTTGGGGATTAAATTCGCCGTTATAAAGGCGTGCGGAACGTGGAATCACTTCGCCTTCAACTTAGATGCTCTGTCATTTTGAAACACAAAGCACAAGAACAAGTGATGAAACACAAAGGTAGAACAAATAACCAGTTCCATGTACAACTAAGCTATTATATGATTATGGTTAAGTATTAACAGACCCTGTGAGATCCTGTTCAACCATCTTGTCCTGATCGTCCCTCGCCTTCTTCTCCTGCAACGCCAGCGAGAGAAATGCCAACATAGTCCACCTATTACATGTTAGTCGACCTTGAATCGATCAAGGCCACCAAAACGAAAAAAGACCATATTGACACCCAGCACATTAACAGGGACCAGCTCAGCTCACATGTACACCGCGCAAGAAAATGTTCCAGACCAGCAACAGATCCAGTCTCTTTCTCGCCTGATCACTGCAAGATACTACATATCCTTCATCCCCATCGGCGAGATTCATCATCCATTGTCTGTCCACCTATCATCCTCCACCTCCTCTTTGCAGATCCTCTCATATTCACAAAACAGTATTATTATCGATCGAGTCGAGGTGCAATAACATCCTCACTCAAGGGATCTCATCAACCAAAACAAACGCCGCCCAATGCAACCTGTAGACACCGCTGACCTGATCAACGGTGCTAAGGATTCGAAAACCAACTACCAAAAATCCAACGCTTTTTTTCCAGAGAGCCCAAGGTCAGACACAACAATGCCCTGCCTTGTCTCTCAAAACAACTTCAAGTCCCTGTCCAGAGAGGACCAAAAAAACATTATCAACAACAGTCGCTATGCAGTTGGGTATCATGACCATCCAGTGATGTCCGTAAGGAGTGTGTGTCTAAAGCTCGCCGAGTATGTCGTCGAGATGCAAATGTCGCAAAAAGGAATGTCTATGCAGTTGGGTATATATGCGATTCGTCGATCCGTATAAAAAGGAGTGTCTATAGTTCGTCATGGGATCCAGCCGTTGGGTATATGTAAAGGAGTGTCTATGCGTCATTGAAAGGAGTGTCGTTAGGGAGCGTCGTGTGCTGCCAAGTGCAGCGTCGCTGCAGTCGTTAAAGGAGTGTAAGATGCATCATGATGCGTTGAAATGCTGCAAAAGTATCGTCGTGTGATCGTAAAGGAACGTGGTATGCAATCGCGTCTGTGTCGAAAAGAAAGAAAATGCTGAAAAGAGATGAACACCGGATGCCAGATTCAGTTCAATGTGATGTGCTAAGGCCTTTCGTCCTTTACGTAAGGCCTTTCGTGCTTTACGTTCTCATCGTCCAGGTAATTCGAAGGTATGGAAGATATCGAGATGCTGTGGCCATGGCTCGAGGGTGGTGTGAACATCATCGATGGGGTTGGCGACTCTGGGAGCGGAAGCCTGATGGAGTATTGTCCGGGACCCAGGAACGGAGAAGGGGCGAGGCTGTGTGGGGGGCCGGGCCAAAGTACGGTAAAGTCGTCCGGAGGCGGGTAGGTGGGCGTTGAGCTTAGCATTGTGGGAGTCCTGATGGCCATGTTAATTAAACCTTTGCCTCTCTTGAAAGCCGGACAGCGGCCGGTGTGGCGATCAAAGATCCTAGACCGTCCACACGGATTGGATTGGATGGACGAACCCGACACCATAGGGGCTGGCACCGCCCATCATGGGTGTAGTAGCGGAGAAGCCCATGTCGTACGAGGGGTATTCGTCCGGATCGCTGTAGGTGATGGAAGCCGCGTCGTTATAGTCACCGAAGGTACTCGTAGTGGGACTGTATGCTCCATAGGACGGGCTCGGGATGCTCAGGTACTGTGGTTGGCCAAAAGGTGCCGCGATCTGGAGCGGGCTGGGTCCGCATTCCGGGATGACGGACAAGTCATCGGTACTGTAGCTGAAAGCTGGCCTCTCTCCGTATGGCAGGTATTCGGACGACGACGCTGCGGACAAGGGGATTGGCGAACCCTCGCTTGCGTAGAAGTTATCGAACACTGGGAAAGACGGGGTACGGATCGGTTGGTTCCACCCCATGCGAGACCGGAATTCGGAGACTGTGTCAATAGGGAAGTTCATCAATGCAAGAGGGGTTGCCAAATCACCCTCGAGTTGGCCAGAAATGTTCATGGAATGCAGGCGACGCGCAATCTCCTCAACCGGGCCAATTGTCAAACTTCCAAAGTAAGCGGCGCCGATCTCAGGGAAGAGGCGCTCCATGACCAGAGCAACTGTGTAGTAGTGAGCAATGATGACCAAGGCACTGGGCGAACCATGGGTCTGTTGCAGGTACATGACGGGGAGCCAGAACAGCCACGTGCGCAAGGGTCTTAAGCGCTCAAACTGTTGGGTTACCGACAAGGTAGGGCTAACCTTGCGAGCACCCTTCAGGAAGCTGATGAGCTGGGCAACGGACTTGGTGTCCTCCCTGTTGTGCTTGAGGTGAGACTCAACCTTCTGGAGCTGCTGCAGAGTCCTCTGGAAGGCGTCAAGATCTTCCTTGCGCGGCTGGCTGGGCTTGTGATCAGGGGCAGGAGACGGGGGAGCGGTTGGAAACGTGCTGCTTTCGGCAATGAAATCACCGAACTGAGACTCGTGCTTCCAGGGGTCCATAGCCTCAATGACCTATTATTTCCACGTCAGCATTCGCGCCTCTTTGTAACAGCGTACGCTCGCAGTCAAACGTACCGATGAGGTTCCCTGCATGAGCTGGGTCCAGCTTCGCCTGTGGAAGCATTTTGAGTTAGCCTCTCCTTGTCTGTGTAGCCGGAAGGCTGCAGTATATTGCTTACCAATCTGTGGCCTGCCACGACAGAACGAGAGATGCGGCAAGGATGGCGTCAGAAGTGGCCTTCGAGAAGGTCCCGATGGCTTCCTGGAGACCCTTCAAGGCAATACCCCGATGCTCATAAGCCATGTTTCCGACCAATGGACAATCGGTCAAGTATGCAATGTGCATGGCAGAGAAAGCCAACAGCGAATGCAAGACATAGTTATGGGTAGCACCAATCTTGATGATTCTAGAAAACCTGTTAGCGCCCAGCCCAAGCCGGTGTTGACGTGTCAAGTGTTAATCTTACGTCGGGATCTGCCGAGTCCACAAAGTGAAGCCGTTGGCATCAATTTCCATCATCTGATTGCTGATCGAGGCAACGTGGTGGATCAGGCGCAACTCGTCTGTGCTGAGATACTGAGGCGCCGGAGTCGGGTAAATGTTAAGGTTCGGGAACGGGAAGAGACCAGTGCGCTGCCACTGTTCAATCACAGCCTCGATCTCGGGCGTCCACATAAGATCCGGCTTGTCAGGAGAAGTAGACCGGTCCTCAGCGACAGGAATGTCATTGTACGGACAACGGATCTTGTGCTTGGTGCAGTTGCGGCACTGGGGAAAGCTTTCATCACAACGAATGTGGCGGCGCTTGCTGTATGATTGTTAGAAAGCAGTTCAACGTACAACTTGTCACCGGTTGATTGAGCTTACCATGTCTCGCATCCCTTTCGGGACTTGGTGTGACTAAAAGAAATGTCAGTGRAAGACAACTTGAAGTAAGTGCACAAAGAAGCTTACCTGCGCCTAGGAGGACCACCGCCGGGACCAGCCATTGTGACAGTAAAGTAGTTGAAAAGTATTAGCGAGAGAACTATAGCAAGGTTAGCACATGTCTCCATAGATGCAAAACACACGGACAAACGAGGCACTGACAAGAAGCAGAGACACAATGGACCCTGGTGACGTCGAAGTAGCGAACGTGATGGGTTGATGCGAGGACAGGAGGCGTAGGCTGTGCCTTGTACCGATGACAGATATYGAGACTGCAACGTTGCCTTCCTGAAAGGTCGATCTAGAGCGAGCGTGGTTCGGAGTAGTTGTCAAACGTGAACAACCTGATAGTCAGGTGCTTGAGAAAGCGTTGACTACCTGAAGTAGCAAGTCGGTGGTGGTGCTGAGTAACCGGTTGCTTTGTGCCGAGTCGTTCACAGTTGCGTCGTCTTGATAACCTCAATATCCAAGATCTTCCCTAAAATCCAGATCCAAATCTCCTCCTTTCCTTCACAGTTGGTAGCGATCGTGGGTGGTGATAGATTTTGCTTCTTGCGTGTTTCCAAATGAAACCGGAAACCCAAAGCGAATGCGGGCGTCGGTTTGTGGCTGATTTGAGTTTTCAAACAAGCGAGCAGGTCTTAGTAGGTGTATGGCAACATCTACTTGGTGATTTTAATTCTTGTCTCCTTTTTTTCCTGTTTTCCGTGGACATCCAACGAGGGTGGTTTGGTTAAGCGAGAGTCAGATGAATGGGGGTGTTGTGATATGGATCTCCTGCGCTCTTCTTCGATTCCAGATGAGTTGTTGTTGTTGTTGTTGTTGAAGCCGGAGCGTGGACTGGAACGAGTGAGTTGAGCTGATGAGACAGAGTTGAAGTCTTTTCGATCTTTTTCAAGTGGTGAAGGCTTCAGTGTTGTTTCGCAGGGTTGAGTTGGGTAGGCGTAGCGAGGGGGGGAGTTTCCTTCCTTCCAAATCTTTCCGTCTCTCCAAACCACCAAGAAAAATGAAACAAGCGAATGACAGGAGTCGACGAGGACTTCCTAGGGGTGCTAAAAGCGAATGTGGGAGGCGGAACGACAGCGGAGGACTGAGAATCAGACCTGAGGTTGATGATGTACAGTTAGTGCGGGAGATGGGCCGAAAAGGAGAGGGGGCGCGATGTGTCTGGGGGAAGCCCAAGTGTTAAATAGCGCCAGTGCGGACTGGGTCTTGGTGGGCTTGGGTGCAGACGGGCGTGACGGGGGACTGCTGGGTACCACTTGCGCACTTGGCCCTGTCTGCGGACTGTCTGCGGACTGGTGCAGTTTCCGCGCACCTTCCATGTTCTCTTTGGGATTGGGCAGAGCCGCCTGATCATTGGCTTACACGCCGGGAGTCGTCACTGCCCACCATTCTAACACCCCTTCCCACTGTGTGCTCCAGTGCTCCAGTTGCTCCAGTGCTCTTTCCGTGTATCCATGGATTGTTCCCCCAATCTGCCACAACACCAAACCTGCCGTGTGCCGTCATTGGCTGCGAGTCTACCGTCTGAGCAGAGGAGGGGACGGGACTCCGAAAGAAGAGAACCCCCAAAAATGTATCCACACTGCTGCTTGCTGCCCTGCACACCCACTACAATGCGACCTGAATGGGCACTGCATCGCTGCAACCACTGCACCCACTCTGCACAATCCACTCGCTGCTGCAGGCAATGAGATGGAGGTGCATGGGGTGCCCGCTGCGTGGACATCATGATCGAGGGCGAGCGCCGGTGAGGTATCGGTACCGCGGTAGACGAGGGTGCCGATGAGCATCGTCAACAACAACAAAGTAGAAATCAAAGAGCCACTGCCCGCGGAGCATCGCCGCTAGGAGCCACAGCCTTACTATAGTACCTATGTACATGTAGGGCACAATCACGGTTCTACAAGGTGGATGAATGTATTGATGGGTTGGATGGGTGGATGGTTGTGTGCAACCGTTCGACCCCCTGTCACTGTATCTGTCTGTCACTAGCGAGTCCTCCACTCTGCACTCAGCAGTGGTCGATGTCGGCCTGACATCCAAATTCATCGACGACCAACGGAGCATCCAACGGCCCATCCGGTAGGTAAGCCAAACGAGGGACCACTCAAGCACAGGGCGCAGCAAACATGACAGCAACATCAAGCATGAAGCAACAACGACAGCTTCTGGTAACCTGCCCCATCCGGTTAGCTGTACATACTATGTATGTATATTGAGTTCTTCGGTTTCGTTCCCGTCGTCATCCTGACTCCCCAAAGATATGGGACGCTTCGACCCATCTTGCTGGTCTTATCCGGCATTGAGGAGTGATGATAAGTGGTCGGCCACGGTTGGATTTGCTGACAGACAGAGATACGCACAGAGAGAGAGAGGGCATAGGAAAAAAGAAACATTGGCACTTTCGACAAATTACGCCCGATTGGACTAGTTACCTACTCCACCCAAAGGCTACCTTACCTTACCTTTACGGAATAAAGGCCACAGCCGGGCGGAAAGGTGTGAAGGAAGGACCATGGAAGCGAAGACTGCGGAACTGCCATGATCATCCATCCAGTTTCTTGGGAACAAGGGTGACGAGGGTTGGATTGCCGGAACAGGATCTCCGATTTTTTTCTGTGTCCTCTCTCCACGGTCCACTCTTTGGATGTCAGAGATGGAGGAGGCTTGTTGTTATTGCGTTCGGTACCATTGCGGAGACGGAGACACGGCAGAGGGTCGAAAGAAAAAAGAAGTGGAAGCAAAGCAGGCGTTCGAAGCGAAGCGAAGCGGAACAACGAACGGGCCATCTTCCTGCAAAGGGCAAAAGAGGTGACCGATCGAACGGGGTTTGTTGAATGGAACTCTCTCTCTCCTCTCCATCTATCCCCGGCACCCAATCAACCAACTGAGGGAGGAGGAGAGGGCACCTTGAGGACCTCGCTTCTCCCCAGGCCACTGTTGTCGCACCATGTCATCGTCCCTGCACGTGTGTGTGTGGTGATGTTGGTGTTGTAATGGCGAAGTACTGTAGTTAGGTAGCAGTAGTAAAAACGGGACGAGTTTACACTAGTAGAGGTAGGTAACGTAGCGTAGCTTCTATTTTCTTTCTTTTCCCTAGGTGATCGACGGCCGAGGGACACAGTAAGGGTACTCTACAGTGTATCTACTTTACCATTACCTCAACTCTTTGAGGAAATGACAACGTGATGAACATAGTACCATTTTTGTTGCACTCCAGTGTGATGAGATGAGGCTCATCCTTTGGACTATTGTTTGGGTTCTCGTTGCCGAAACTGCCTACCTTGAGGCATGTGGTGCGCACAGAAATAGGTAAACATCTGGGAACATCCTTTGCCTCACTTTGAGCGGGCGGATAAACCGACTGTGTAGAGCCAAGGTCTAAGTCTGTTGCGGTGGGCCTGTCCCACCTCCCTTGTCGTGTGGGTCCAGTCCCCACCTTCCTGTATTTCAGCCCTCCACATGGATTCTTTTTCCCTTTCTTCTCTAGTCTTCTCTCCATAGCACACACATCTACACGTCCTTTTGCCCTCGTCTCCAAGAAAGTCATCTCCGGCAACCCAGATTAGTGGTTAGGGTTAGCGGTTAGGGTTAGGTGCTAGGGTTAGTTCCGGGGGTGCAGGGGGCCGGTAAGGGCCCCCCGCATATGAATGTAAATTGAGCGCTTCGGAAAAGGTGGTTTTGAACTCTCATTATCGTCATTCAAAATAATACCTTCTTGTAAGGACTTTTGGTGACGGTTGCTGGCGCGCGATGTTGATGCCAAGCTTGGGGTCTTGGCTGAGCTTGGCAAGCTTGGCTCTCAGTTTGTATGGCCCCACACAGCCGGTTTGGAATGGGACACAGTCGGTTTATCCGGGTCGATCGGGTGCTTAGGCCTGCGGTTCGTTTCCGCTGTTGTCAGGCTTTGTTTCACGTCCTGTCTTCGCGAGGCCCCTGTTCGCAAGATCCTTGGAGTTTACAGAACCATGATGAGAACCTCTATAGCTCCGCCAGCTGGTCCGAAATTGAGGGCCCTTTCTGCCTTACCAACACACTCTCCATCGGCTACCAGTATGCAGGATCTGTACATAAAGTCTATGAGTGGGATTTGTGTCCTGGGAAAACGCTATGATGAAGCAATGTACCTACCTGCCTGCCTGCCTGGCGGCTTCATTTCGTCCCAGAACGTTGGTCCTTTGTTTCTCTGTCGTTGGTAAGCTCTACAGCCGGTTCATGGCTCTTCCATCACCTTCGTCTTTTCGCCAAGTCCAATTCGTCGCCAAGGCCTTGGCTCAAGTTCAAGTTTGTCAAAGTGTTCCGCTGTGATGTGTGTGTGTGTGTGTGTGCTATCAGGGTGGTGGTTTTTCTCCGAGCTTCTGGCGCCTGTGGAGTGTAGCACGCATTGATAGCGGGCCTGAATGATACTGACTGCGCGCACTGCCCGGCGGTAGGTAAACGGATCATACCCATACTGTGTGAAAAGATTAAGATTGATACTGTCATCCTACAGCTCCAACGGCGGCGGCTTTGCTTGGTAAACTTTATCTCTCCAGGTCGGACGTCAATCTCGACGGGACTTTGAGTATAAGAAACACCCTCACTACCAATTGCCATGGCGTGACGATGGCCACAGAACGCTTCTCGTTCGACCAAGAGCGGTTATTTCTACTGGCTGAGCATCTCTCAGGGCAGCTGACTCTGATCTATTCTGGGCCCTTTTAATCAGGCACAACAGCAGATCCGACAGGAGCTTGCCGAGGTTAGCTCAGGTCATGATCATCACTGAGCTACGGAACTTAAGTGGGAGCCAAGAGCCTACTCCACCTTTTCTTGGGCCGGTTTCCTTCTCTTTATTCTGTTGCCTTGTCCTGCGCGCCCGAGCGCTCGAGGTGTTATCCATATCAAGTTGGTTAGTTGTAAGTTTACCTTTGAGCAAGCTGAGTACGGCATAGTCTGTGCATGGTTGGTTGGGTCTTGGTTGTCTCCCGCGGACATTGAGTGATAACAGAAAGTGCGGGTAACCATTACGTACCTATTCCGACAACGGCTGGCCGAGGGTTGGGCCATTCCATCACCCAAGGACCCTGCCTTCCTGTTCATCCCAAGCGGGAGAAGAAGAGGAGGCTGGTTTAAGCTAATCTGGGGATAGCCGCCCCTGTAAGGTTCCTGGAAGAACATGTTACCTAACTATTGCTACGTGCCCCTGGGCCAATCAGAGCACCCCCTGTACCGGAAACACAATTGAGGCGGAGCTCGCATGTTCCCATGCTAGCTCTCTTCTTTCCTCTGTCAATGGTCCGTTCCAACCTCCGTGGGTGGGCAGCCGACGACCTGTCTACCTACCTCTCCAGTATCGAGCGAAGAGACTTTTGGAGGGTACAAAGCGAAAAGGGAAATTGTCACGGATATGGACGTGGACGGGCACTGACCGTTTGGGATCTGGCCTGCATGACGCACGAACTTGACACTGACACCAACATCTCACGGCCCTGGTTGTCTCATTGCCAGTCGGTTGGGGGCTTTGTGATTATCATTTGAGCAAAGTCCGTCTTCCCCCGCCTGCGGTGCGCCAAAGTATAAAGCCACCTCAACGTTACTATGGACCACTTTGGTTAAAATTGCAACCGGGCGCAGTAGCGGTGTTGGAACTAACGACAGTCCTTCAATTTCTTGAGTGGTCTTTATGTCCAGGAAGGGGGGCCAGAAACAACTGCCTGTTTAGTTGCCGTTGTGAGGGGGAGCTTGGGTGCTTGACGAGGTCTTTGATGGTCGCGATATCATCCTGCAGATGAGGGGGTTTGGTCAGTTCACTTGGGAAGATAACAGGCCAATGGGGAGTGGTGGAGGTTCAACTCGAGCCAAGCCACCTCAATACAAGGAGTCCCTTCGACGTCGATGTGTCTGTGTGACGGTGATAGAGTGTGCCATACTCTGCGGCAGTCTCAGGCCATCTTCATCCGGGCCACCTTCCATTTTCCTCGACAGTCGACAGGGACATGGGAAAGCGCTCGAATGGTTTGCGTCGACGGGCGTGCGTGCCCAGTGGTTGAATGCCCTGGATTGCAAGCAAGAAGCAGAGGTGTTACACGAAGCCCACGTCAGCTTCCTGAAGAGAAAATGGTCTTCCACTGAACAAACCCAATGATCATCCAAGAAGAGCCTGGAGACTCCATTGACATGGTCGGGTCCCGGGTTGAGTTTGCTCCGAATCATCCCTCCCTCAGATCTTGATGCCTTCGAAAGCACCTTCCAGTTTTCGATCGAAATAATTTGGACGATAAGTAGCGGGCAGCTTGATGTCATCATGGCGCCGGGATCATCACCGAAGGCGAACGGATGAACACTGTAAAGTTCCTTCCCTTTGTGGGATGAACTTCCTGAGGCGCACGGAAGGAATCGCCAGGGCACCCCTTTCCCCTCTCCCGAGCTACCGGCCCTACCGGCACACAGACGAGCGCGCACAAATCCAAACGCAGAATTCCAATGACGGAGGTGGCAGGGACAAATTCTTTCCATCCACGAAGAAGTTGGGGATTTCTGCCAGACCTGCCAGTGAAAACCCTTCTCGTCAGATGTCCATTTTTTTCACCCAAGACAAGACCAGCTACTGTCCACCCACTTGTCCACTTGCCGAGGACCAACTTGCCGATTATATGCGAGCGCGAGCACCGACAGAGCGTAGCGTTTCTGGGATGTTAGTAAATACTAAGTCCTCCCATGTTGGTGATCGGTACTCCTCCGCGCCGTCCTCCGTGAAAGACTCCTCCTACATCGGCAGCACCGCCGCAGCGCTATACATGCGTCCCTAGGCGAGACAGAGAATACTACCTCCCGGCTCCTTGCTCTGAGTTCCGGGGCAACGAACGGAACGGATACGGTACGAGTTGTCAAAGTCTCTGACACTCTGTCAGTTTAGGTGTGTACTACCGCAAACCCCGGCCTCCTTGTAACGGACCATTCGGCTGTGCCATGATTCGAAATTCTCTCGCGGAGCCGCCCGTTGCCCGTGAGCCTCTCGAGGTCAGACATTCCGCTACGGGACAGTACGGGATCAGACACGGCCGTGAAAACTCCACTGCTCTGCTCTCGGCTCTCCATTTTTCAAGAGAAAAAACATTCGCCTCTGCTTTTCTCCGTCTTCGACCGTTGTGGTGAGCCGCAGATATCCCTGCATCATGGATCGAGCGATGGAGCCTCAATTCGACAGTCCACCGTTGACGGGCAGTGGAGGCCGGTGGTCCCGGTGGAGGTTAGTGGAGGCCAGTGGAGAGGCAGCATCGACAGAAAACATGCCAATTGTTTCGAGGGTACGTACAGAGTCGCAACTGATACTCTCGCGACGGACCATACCCAGTTGAAGAAACTTAAGCGAAGCGTGACCCACGGCACCGCCGAAAAAGGAGATTTTTATCGACCCCATCACCATCGGCCGGACATGATTGTCTGCATGTCGATGGCTTGACTACGAGCGACAGATGGTGGTGGATGGGATGGATGGACGATGGGTCGAACATGATCTTCTGTGATGAGTACCTCTTAAAGTTTGAGTTTTGCCCTCACCCCATGGTTATCGTGCCCGAAGGAGATGGATAATGATGCAAAAGTTGCTAACCCTTGTCTATGGCTTTTGGTTGAGAAACTAACAATTGGAGCGCGGGGGGTTCTGGTTGGATGAAACAATCGTTTCTCGTGTCCATTTTTTGGATACTTGCCTGCCGTCTCAAGCCCCTGCGACTCCTTTCTTCTCACCTCCTGACTGGTCTTTCTATTGAGCTTGGCGGCCGGGGCGCGATGCATCGTCATTGCCGTGAGGCTCGGTTTGCTCGATCTGGGGGACGCCAACGACAACGACGACAATGCTGCCAGGTCCCCCTTCTTTCACTCACCAGTCCACCAGTGAGGTTTTCTATAGCGAGCAAGCTCGCCATGTGACATTTGTCACTGCACATGCATGCCATGGAGTGGCTTACAAGTTACAACACCCCAGAGCCAAAAACATGTTTTGACATGCACTGGCTAGTGCCCTTGACATGTGCTATAAGTACAGATCTCAGTGTCTCTGTCCTCGACTCTTGGACTTGTTTTGTCTGGGTCGAGAAGTGGTCAGCCTGGGTTCGGTTGCGATGAAGCTCATCTCGCTCCCTGATCCTATCTTGGTCTTTCTCTTTTGTTCTTTCATGGAATTTTCGAAGACAACAACAAGCCAGCCGGCAAAAGGTCATGGACAGGTGGTGTGCAGGGGTGTGGTGTGCTAGCCTCCTCGTCCACGCCGTCGACGCCATCCACGCCCGTCCCACGTTCACCCATGAGGTTGTCACCTGAAGTTTGCCGCTTGACTGCTTTGGGCGTAGTCGGTTTCTATTCTTAAAGTTAACCTTCTTTGCCCTTCTTGGTTTGCTCCACTTGGCTGCTGCCACATCCGACCGAGAAACAGCCGGCCCAGCCACTCAGAGGTGAGGAAGCAGAAAACACACTGCTAACCCTAAAGCCACTCACCATCAACCCCTAAATGTTAGGCCGTCTTACAGGCTTTCCAGTCTCACTCCCGTCATCAGATGACTTCTTCCCCAGATCCTCTCTCTGCCAACAGACACAGATTCGCAATCGAATGCAGTGCGCGAAGCCTCAATTCCTTTTTCGAATGACCCATCGACCGCTTTAGGGTTAGCAGGCCGCAATAGTCAAGAGCTCCGATACAACGTTCCACTCCTCATGCCCGCGACTTCCGCCAACAAACCTCATCATTGTTTGATACTATCTAGACCGTTTTGGCTGACCATACAAGCCATGTTTTGCGCTTTTGGCCATTCAAGTTCCATTTCCACCATCCATTTCATACGTCAGGCTGCAGCAGCATGGAAGCAATGAGAAGCCGATTTCTTCAGTCTACGCTTTATTACCCAACCTTTTCCATTCTCATCGACACTTGCCCACCACCAGATGCACCCCACGGCAAAGCTCAACTGGTCCTGTCGTGTGTCATTGGACAAGTGTCAGCAAGGTCAACGGACTGTTCCTGAGCTCCTACTCCGGAAATCGTAGATCCTGGACGCCCGGGGGCGGTGAGCCATTCGCACAGCTGTTGTGCAGGTGAACGACACGCACAGATGCGAATCACTCGGTCCATCGGAAGATGGCTTCGCAGCAATAGCTTCGGTCCCTACTCCCACCCTACAATATCGGTTCTGATACCATTCACGGTGTTCACCCGTACCCCGGTACCTTGCCGCCAATCCTTGAGAGATGCGAGTGTGCAAAGTTTGTTATCGGGGTGAACCGCCTTCAACAACTCCACGTGCGCGCGGATCTCGCGGCTATCCTCACGAATTACTGCAACAGGCCGAGGGCAAACCCTCAAGAGAGCCGGCAAATCCTAGGTCGCTCATTGTCTCCTGCGCCTCAATCTCTACCGTGTGCTGTTGGCCAGGAACTAATTATAGTCACATCCCGATCAGGGAACCCTTGGAGAAGTCATCCCCCGCTTGCCGTTGGCATCGTGGCTGAGTTGAGCCACTCAACCACCAGAATCGTGATAGGTGAGGTGACAACTACATTGCTGTGATCACCATCCTTTCCCATCTGGGCTCCGAGATTGTCATTATCGGCACCGAAAACGCTCTCTTCGACAAGATCACGGGGAACATCATAGCATCCTCATCCGACTGAGCATGCATCAATGCCAGGCACAGCATTATAGACGGTAGATATACTGTCGTCTCAACCACTTCCGTCCTTCCAGGCCATGCCGCTAATAAATACACAGCATGTTAGCCTCACAGAACGAAGCTGCACGGGTATTCTGTGCATTACACGTACATCACAGCCATGCGTTTGTGAAACCTCAAAGCGCGGTGAGAGACGGGACGAGACCATCGAGAAGGCCAGCTCAAGTCACACGGGGGCTGCCTCCTTCACCATGCATTTCCACACCCGACATAATGGGTATCTCTCTATGCCTGGAGTATTTCCCGATCCTTCGGCACCTACCCATCACTGTCGAGTGACTGTTCAGGGCAGGCACAGGAGGGATGAAATACCCCGATGTCTGTTCCCGTTGCCTTGCTATTTGCTCCTGGGATGAGTGGCTGGCTTTTGCATCAAACATGGTGCGTTTACCAGAGAAGAGATCACAGCAGTATCTTGGTGGACACTGAGATTTCCTTCTCTGGGTCGAACAGACGCTGTGTCTTGAGGATTCACTGCTTCCTCTCCTCGTCTGATAATATGTCCTGAGAAGGAATATTGTTCGAGGCGGATAGATCCGGTGACGTTTACCCTGCGTGGTCCCCTGCCGGCTTGTTCAAGAGCTTGGGTCACGTGCGGATTGCCTCATGCCATGAGCTCCTGTACCGTCGGGGTAGGCCAGGGTAGTCACTTCCCAACCTCGAGCAAACAATCAGCAATTGGTGTGCAAGAACTCAGGTTGCAGCCAGCAAACAAGGGGATTCTGGTACCTGACTCGATAACGAGGCAAGGCTGACATTCAGCAAAGATATGTAATCATTTATGGAAGGCTAAAACAGAGAAAAAGCGTCTGGAAAAGGAGACAAGTGTGGACAAGACGGCCCGAAAGAGGCAAACGTGTACAGCACCAACAACGAATCCGGCCTCCAACACCTTCCTTTCTCTCAGCAGTGCCAATCTGTTGGGTCAGCACAAGCTTCGTCTGCTTCCTTCCTGTCCTTTGTGTTTCGTCGACAAGTCATTTCTGTATTCCCTCATCCCAGTCACACTGCCGTCACGCTCAAAAGCTTTTCATCTTCTTGTCACACTGTTTCACCACGGAATACCACTCTGCGGCTGTAGAGTGACGGTCTCAACTGCTGGCCGGCGAGAGCTTCCCTTCTGACTGAACATTTCATTAATCGGCAGATCAAGTTATCTCGCGCGAGGCTCCTTGTAATGGGGCCGATTAACTGCTATGGACCATCTCGGATATCTGATAGCCGAGAGTTCGTCCCCCCAACGAGGAAGATCTACTGGTCGATAAACGATTCACTTGACTCCATTGGATCGCGATGAGTCTTTGGAAATCCTTGGTCTCCATCTCCATGCCCAATTCCGTCACTCCCTTGCCTCATCTCCATAGTATTTTCCCTATCGCGCATTTTTCGCTTGCCATTCTCCAACCATCGAATATGACATGGCCCGGCATAGCATAGTGTAGTAGCAACTACTCATTCCCCTGCCTCAACTCCAATCCTTCGCTCCACCAAAACTCGCTCCCCACACTGCAACTTCTCGTATTCCGTTGCACTAAAGCAAAGACTAAAAAGTAGCCCATCAAGGTTCCATAGGTCCATCGGTGGTGGTCCATTCCATGGTGCTCGGGCGGCTACCCTATTCAAGCGCCTCGCAGGGAATCACTACATGGGACGGTATTTGACTTTCTGACAAGGTAGTCCCCTGCGTGGCTTGAAGCGGAATGAAAGGGTGAGGCTGAGGAAGTTCTTCCCAAATTGTACAACAGAGCCCCACGATAGAAACGCCGACCAGGAGGAAGGACTCCTTACGCATCGCCATGGTCGCCGTCGCCATTACTGCTATCGCCGCTGTCCTCATTGCCGCCGTCGCTGCCGCGTTTCCGTATAGATCCGACTACTGTACCCAGGTTGTGAGCGACTTGTCCACTAGATACCGGGGCACTACCTAGTCACTCGACAACCACTGGACAGCCGGTCGTGGTTTACGCCTTCCTTCCTGCCTCGCGTAACTAGTAACAGGGACAGGGACATGGCTTCCGTCTTGAGAGCCACAGCGGTAGTTAAGACCAGACTAGCATTGACGCTCAGAAGAAGACAAAAAAGAAAAGAAAAAGGTTACCCGGCTACAACAGTCGCAGCTCGCAGCTCGCCTCCCCCTCCAGCTCCAGGTCCCTCATCCTCACCCCCGGTCCTTGTCCTAGTCCTTGTCCTAGTCCTTGTCCATGTCGCCAACGGCGCCGGGCGCGACGGTACTGCTGCGGTAAGTGTACGCTCCGGCCCGAGGAGAACCAGCCAACGGGGTTCAAGTAAACCTGTACAACTGTACAGCTGTACAACCCTTACTCAGACTCAGACCTTGGCCTGTGTTCTGCATGGTCTACACCTGGCTGCTTCAGGGAACGCAAGTTCGGTTCGGTTCGTTGAGTGAAAAAAAAGGTTTGAGCTGAGCTGGTTTCAACCGAGGTTAGGTAGGGACAAATCGCAGACCTGGTCGTGCCAGGTCGCGACCAGGTCGGGACTGTTTGAGCCGAGCAAGTAAGTGAGTGTGGAAGTGGATGATGTGGTGTGGTTCACAGAGCACCGCACGATCGTCATGATGTAGTCCAGATACTTCAGGTCAGTGGCCCGATGAGTTGTACGTACATACACTCGACCAGACTGGAGCTAGTGGCCAAGTGGCGTGGGGGGCTTTTTGAGTTCGGGGAACTTGGAGCCGAATGGATGGAGAGAGACGAGAGAGATTGGGTAGTATAGGCCATGTGTTCAATTCTAAAGTTTTTCTTCTTGCTGTACCACTTGTGTTACAGGAAGAATTAGAGGCTTTAGAGTGCGGCGTGCGCATGATCGGGGGGGGGGGGGGGGGGGGGGGGGGGGTGTCTCCTTGCATCTGGGTAGGAAATCTACCGAAATCCGCCAGTGGACCAAGTCGAGAAGCCGGATGAGGAACAAAAAAGCATACACAGCTGAAGCCTTCCAGCTCCTACCATCACCATCAATCTTCACGACGAAACCATCACTAGACCTTCTCAACGAGTTAACCCGCTTCCAGAACAGAAAGAACCTGACGATCTGAAACCAGGCCGATGTTCGCTCCTTCCATGTCCTTCCCTCTCCCATTAACATAATCCTCCCCTGGCTCCTGCCCTGACTCCTGAGACTACCAATACGGGTCCTTATCTCCATTGACCAACCCCAATGACCGCACAGTCGATCGCTCCTGCCCTGCGGTTCCTGCCTACTTACCCTTCTCCCAAGCAAGCCTCCTACTTTACTGTGTATGCAGGCAACATACCTTAATTTCACCACTTACAAAGGGCCAAAGTGGCCAAGAAACTCACATGTGACCGCTTCGAAGCGCGAGTCTCAGCCGGGGAGGCGGAAAGTGAGTCGTGTAGTGTAGCACGAGAAGAGAAGAAGGACACGTTTGTTGTTACACATTTCACCGACACTCAGACTTGCTCGGATTTGCTCAGACTGGCGAGACTGAGCAAGGCAGGGCACAAAGTCAGGTCTAATCCAGGTCCAAGTCCAGGTTCGGAAGAAAGAAGAGAAACAGAAATCAGAAACTGTGGGAATGGATAGAATTTGTCTTGGCTGTAAAGACGAACTGATTTGGAGCTTGTTCCGAAATGAATCAACTTACAATTTACAAAGCAACAATGAATCCCGACCGGCCGGCCGGCCGGCCCGGTCCCGAGCTCGAGTTCGGAGTTTTAATTCTTTCCCCTCGGCAAGAATGCCTACGGCATCGGCATGGACATGGACTTCCGGGCCGTTGGTAGTTAGTTGCCTGCTACTGGTATGGTACCCAGCTGCCCGGTCTGGTAAAATATATTACCGTCCGTTCGCCCGTCCATTGATTGAATGAGATAGCATGAACAAGCACGGACAGCGGGACAAGGACAGGCAACAAGCACTGCCACTTGAATGCCCTAGCTCACCTGGGAACTGGGAACGGAAGGCGGACAACAGACAATGGAATACCGCGTGGTTGGTTGTTGGGTCAGACTCCAGACTCCAGATTCCAGACTCCATTTTTGACTCCGTACGTACGTATGTACGTCAGGCACATACTGTACCATTCATACAAGCGTAAGGTAGATTAAAATCCCGGGCTGGTGGTTGGGTGTCCGGGGATAACAAACTTTCATGGGGTAAGCCGGTGAGAGCTGCTATGATTAGCACACGCAAAGCGCAGAAAGGTGTGGAGATCAAGATCAAGACAGGAAGGGAAGGGGAAAAAAGACTGGAGAAAAGAAATAAGCTTCTGACACGTGAGAACCATCCAATGCATTTGAGCATCTCATTCATTCCATTTTAGCAGGCAGGACACGTGTTGTTGGTGGCATCAGTTGCCCCTTTTCACGGTGCCATCGCAAAGAGGCTGTGCTGGTGGGTATCTCAACCGAACCGCGATGATTGCAATGTGCATAGGTAGGTACCGTACCTTCGTTTAACGTCGTGGGGAATTCCATTCACATCTTTCAATAGCGTCGTAGTATGTCGATTAGATAGGTGAAGATGACATGCATTGCACTAGGTAATTACCGTTCGATTCGCTGGTTCTTTCCACATTTGAGACCTACTAGTCCCGAAGAACCAACAGACCGTAGCCGCAACCGTGACCGTGACAGTCACAGAACACTCGAAAGTATTCACACAAAGCAACGCCACAATCAAGCCCAAAAGTCGGTGATTGAACTATGGTACCTACTGTGTAATAGCATTCACCCATGCGATACAACGTTGCCTAGGTACGTACTTCTTTTCGTGGCGGGCTGCTGTACAGTACTGTGTTGGCGTTGGTGTCGGTGTTGGTGTTGGTGTTGCCGCCAACCTGAGCCAACCGCAGCAGCAAATGTTACACGAGACCATAACAGCGGGACAGATGCTCCTTCTTTGTCTTACCAACTGCTTCTCTTCAAGGCAAGTCAGAGTCAAAATTCGCAAGAACCTTCCGAGACCAGAAGATGTTGGTTCTTCTTTGGAAGAAAAGAAGATTAAAAAAATATTGAAAAGTCAAAGAAAGAAAAAGATAAATGAAACCCAATGTCCCTAACGTCATCTTGGTCGTCACGTACCACTCGCGTAGCAACGAGAAGCATAAATCTGATGCCTCACCTGCCAATCCTGCGTCTCTTTTAGGGAGCAGCGGCCCGTTATTGCCGCTCGTCAAGGGTCAAGTAGGCAAGTGAGATGTCATGTGCTTCAACATGAGCAGGCAGCTGGATCAGAGCAAAGCCTAACAGCATAGCTTCTAATCGGCAAGTGTCGTAGGCTTGAATACCTGTGAAGAAGGATAAAGAGTGATGGACTATAGAAAACGCGCGAAGAGCACGAGAGAAAAGATGAAGTATGGCTGCTGTAACAAAATGTCACTATATCTACCTCATGGAACTTGTTTTTATCCAAGCGACAGATATGCCAGACAACCAGAATCAGTCTCACCAAGCATCGCTCCCTCTTACTGTGACCACCATTCACCCTGAATTGCTTCGAAAATGAACACTCTCTTCTTGCCATTTTTGCTTGCCCAAAACTTCCCATATCCATAGCTGTCTACCTAATCTAACTAAGCTACCTATCTAAATAAATAAAAATGAACATCATCACCCATAACACATATCCCTCCTCCCATAGCATTCTCGATATACCTGCCACGGTCCTTTCCTATCACTGCTTTTGTGGTGCCGTATCGTACCCTTAATATAGGCTGATGTTGAATAGTTTTGCTCACATCTCTTGAGGCCCCAGGGCCTTAACGACGCTTCCTTCTTGCCTCCAACATCCAGCTCAGTCGACTTATAGCTTTTGTTTTCGATCCAAACGAAAATTCGGTATCGTGTCCCATCACCGGAACCAGGTTTTTCCCATCTGATTGCGCTTAGCGTGCACCTTGTCTTCAGCTCTCCTTCAAACACCACTCCGACTGGAGACTCATCTTTGTCACGCACATCTCAGCTTTGTATTTTGCCTCACCCAGCCATCGAGTAGAGCACCGCGCCGAACATAATTCGTGTGTCTCGACGGCCTGTCACACTTCACAGGCCACTCGCTTCCTCACCAATCTCACCAATCCAAAGGATCAATTATTGCCCGCACTTATGCCATCCTGTTCGTTGGTTGACACCACCCAAGATCAGAGCAGTTTCGTCCTGGGAGTGTATAAGATGGCTGTTCCCGCAGACTGCGAATGGCATGTATCTTCGTCGAAAACATGCACTGTTCAAGGCGTTCAATCATGTTGTATAATTTTGCGTGGCATGGTCCTTGCATGTAGGCGTTATGATTCAGGGAGAAAAGATTGTTCGAGGATGGGGACCATGGATATATTTGCAGTAACGACCAAACAGTGGACAGTTCTCCGAAGTAGGTATAGTGTGCGTACAGGCGTCGTTGAGATGCGGTGGCTCAATTGATCAGCTCAAGCTCAGAGAGCGAAGAGCCTCTGGAGCAGCTCGAGGTCCTTGGCTTCCATTTGCATGAGGAAGTTGGCGAATCCCGGAATGATTTGCTTATAGACATTGATGACCTGCGTGAAGAAACCACCCAGTTAGAACAGATCAGATCATGGGAATTCTCGGGTTGATACTTACGTTCTGGAAGGCTTCATGCAACTCTAGCAAAACGGGCTTCTGCAGGCTGAGTTCCTGATAGTTGGCAATTGTGCTGAAGTAGTGCAGTAAAACGCTCTCCATAGCCTGGGGGTTGCGAGTAACCATCTCAGTGAAGCCACGGAGTGCTGTGGCCTTCTCTTCAGAAGGATCAACATCGTCCATTGTGTCGAGGAACTCCTCAGCGAAATTGCCAAGGTGTGGGGCCACAAGTTCGGCGTTGTCAAGTCCTAACCTACCCAAGGCAATGGCGGCGTTTTCGCTGACACCTCCGGGTACCCTGGGGTTGGAGAGGATGTCAACACATCGTTGGAGGAGCTGGGGCACGAATGGCGCCATTCCTGCCTTGTACTGAAGAGCAATCTCGCCGACACTCCAGCAGGCGTTGTTGACTACGCTGAAGCTGTTGTCGACCTCCTCATCCAGGATAGTGTCCATGTCCAAGCGCTTGATAACGACCGGCATAATGTTGGGCAAGAATGGCTTGAGTTGTTCGAAGACGTACTTGGCACAGTCACCGAGAAGAGCGTATGCCGATTGCTGAACCGCATCAGATTGATCCCCCATGCACAGAGCCATCAGCTCGAAGAAGGTTGGCTGGGCGTTGGCAACAAGCTTGGAAGCCTTGTCGTTGTCCAGGGCTTGGATGATGGCACTCAGAAGATCGAGGCTGGTGACCAGGAAATCCTCATCAGGTTGATCAAGGTCAGTGTTGGTCTTGGCCTTCATGGCCTGCTCCAGGTTTTGGTGGATAATTCTGATACACCTGGCGAAGATAGGCTCGGCGTAAGGGGTGAAGGCATCGCCAAGGGCCATGGCAACGTAGGAAAGGCACTCGAGCAAGGGGAAGAGCTCCCGAGACTCATCGCCCACCTTCTGCCATCTGTCGAGCAGGACTGGCATCAACTGGTTGCTAAGTTCAGGCCTAGCCAGGACGGGGCCGATGTGCTCAGCCAGCGTCTGAACGCAGTCGTAGAGAACCCACATATTCTTATCCTTGTACTTGCCGAAGCATTGGATGTATTGCTGGATGATGGGTCCGCAGTAAGGCTCGAGCGCCTTGCCTGCCTTCTCTTCTAGGTTCGCCATGGCGGAGGCACCAGCCTCCTGGACGTTCTTGTTCTTGTCAAGCATCTTCTTGAGAATTCCGTCCATCATAGGCAGGAAGTATCTCTCCTTTTCTGCCGGATCCGTAAGGCCAACCGCCCACGCAGAGTATCGGCCAAGGGTCCAGCAGGTAATCTGGCGAACCACCGGCTCTTCGTCGTCGAGGAGACTGACAAGATAAGGCACCAATTCTGGAAGGTGGGGAACGACCACGTCCATGCAGCCCTCAGCAACAGCACCAAGGGCGAGAACAGCCGCTTCTCTATAGGACCAGTCCGCGTGCTTGAGGTTGCTCTGCAAATAGGGTAGGATAGAGGTGAAGACTGGTCCGCCAAAGTCGCGAGCAAATACATCAAGTGCCGCCGCCGAGCACTTGCGGAGAGTCCACTTCTCATCGGGGTTCTCATCTCCCTCGGACTCGCTATCATCGATTTCGCCATCTTCCAGGTCGTCGTCGTCTTCCTCCATGCTTGCAACCTTCTCGAAAGCGTTTCCGTTCTTCGCCATGTCAGCCGCGGTATTTCCGTTGGCAGCACGGGTCAGCTTCTTCTTGGCGAACTGTGGCTTGATGTCCTCCTCCCTATCTTCTTCGTCCTCATCGTCCGAAGCACCTCCAAGTATGGCAATATCCTCGGGACTGTAGACCATGCACTCCAAAAGTACGGGAATGATGTCTGTGATGTACGGTTCCAGAGCCCGCCACAGGTTGTCGTGCTCTCCGACAGTCAGCCAGAACTCGGCAGCCTCAGTGGCAAGATCCTCGTCGTCGCCCTTTTGTTGAGCGATGATGTACTTGGCCAGGCCTTCGATATGTGGCAGAAGCTTGTCCGGACGGGTTTCCACCAGGTTCACAAAAGCACGACAGACCTGTTTCCGGACATCGATTGAGGGGTCTTCAGCCAGAGCAAAGAGGTGCTGTAGAAGGTCATCTATCGAGTTCAGCATGGCCTGCGACTTCCTAGGGGTGAACACATTGATGGCTGTGAGAGCATGGGCGCGGACTTTGGGCACTGTGCTCCTGGTCGCCTGAATGAGCTTGGGAAGGAGAAAGTTGATAGGCCTTTGGCCGTTGTGTTCCCTTTCCAGCATCTTCGCATTGTCTTCGCAGATCTTTGCCATGGCAGCCATAGCTCCCTCCTGCGCCTCGGGCGTTACCTGGCCAGACTCATTGGTCAACGTCTTGAGCAACTCCGGCAGAAACTCGGGCCAGCCGTAGATTCCTCCCTTGTTGATCAGCTCAGTCGCGAGGGTGCCTGCATGACTGCGGATCTGTGAGTTCTTGTCCTGGAGCCCCATGGGGACGGCCAACTTGACGAGAGCCAAGCTCTGTTCTGGAATCTTGTCATAGTTGTTCTTGATGTTGTTCTTCAGCATCAGAGCGGCGGCACAGCGCACAATATGCCAATCCGCAGCGGTCGCTGGAAAATCCTGGGGTGGTTCCGAGCTCGAGATAATGAGGGCCAAGTAGTTGTTGATATCGGGCGACGCTTTCGCTTGGTTAAGCATCTGGTTGATAGATACAGGTCAGAATCTCTGTCTTGTGGCAATACTCGAGCAAAGCCCGGGGTAGCTAGGTGGTGCCGAGGGGCATCAACTCACGACTTCAGCCTGCTTCTGGGCGGCCTTGTTGAAGGCGCTCAGGGAGTCCTTCAGACATTGTGCCAAAGTCTTCAGGTTCTCTCCACTCGGTTGCCAAGCCATGGTGATAGTTGGGGTTAAAGTAACACAGGCGCGTGACGTCGGCGATGTGTTGTGTGGTGGTGGCGGCGGCGGTTGGTGGGTTCTCAAACTTTGATATCTCGTAGCTGACGAGAACTAGAACGATGGTGTTTGGCCGATACCGGTGAACTGCTGAAGAGTCGAGCGCAAGATCGGAAGGCGCAAAAAAAAAGGGTAGCCGACTCGAATGGACTCTTTGTCAATGCAAGTTGTGTAAGAGGCGCCGGGTCACCACAGCGCAGCCTTCAAGCCAGACCTGAGGTTCTCTTGAGTGTTCGTTTAGTTGGAGCTGGTCATGGGTAGTCGCATCTGGCAGGCCAACGGGTAGCAAGAGCAGCAGACAAGAATCGGCAGTTTGTCCTCGGGAAGGTAGCAGGGTGTTGTTTCGTGATGGAAGAGATATCCAGGAGCAATTGCCAGACTGCAGTAGTGGGTGGTAGGTCGGCGGCGATGGTGGTCGTGGGTGGGCGGCGGGCAAGGCTCGAGCAGGGCAATGTTTAATGTGGGGTGCAAGTGGGCCTTGGCTGGCCTCTATTTTTTTGCTATGCCATTAAGTTTCGAGGGGAAGGGGAAACTTGTTGAAGACAAGCGCCCGGGCCCTGCACATCTCTGCACTGGCACTCGACAGTGCAGTGCGATGCCAAGCCTGCTAGTGTAGGAGATGCAGGCCTGTCAAGAAATGGTGGCAGGTGTGGTCAGTGGTCTTCAGGTGCTAGCTCTGTGTGGGCGGTTGTAGCTTCTGTCGAAGAGCGGGGCCGGGGCCGCCCCTTACGCTCGATGAGGTCGTCTCTGTATGGCGGCCACCCGCTCAGATGGTTGCACAAACCCTCCTTTGATAATGATAAGCTTCCTGCTACGTACGCGCCTTGAAATTGATGGCACAGTTACAGCAGCAGGTCATTAATGCCCGAATCGAATCGAACAGAAAATGGCACCGGGGACATTCATTCAAGAGGAGTCATCGGCACAGCTTTTGGTGTCGCAGTCAATGAGACGCCCGGCCCTTTGTACCTCGTTCAAGGCCTGGCCGAGGATTCAATACTTTTGGGTTCGTCCCATTTCTCAGTTTGTGGCCCGCCCGTCTCTATCAGGTCAAGCTTAGTTAAAGAAAAGCCGGGTTTGTATGCGTTGCGTGGATTGTTTGGATGGTAGTATTGGTAGGTAACATCTCTCGCATGTGGCCTCTGTTCCTAGGTCAAGAGCCTGCTTGATGCTCTTCCATATCTTCAGTTGGAAATCGGCTTCTAGACCGCTTCCCGTCCTTTGGGAACTAGATGGCGAGCTTTCCTCATCACTTCTTTCGCTCCTTCTTGCTGTATAAGCCGCATGATGTCCATCACGGGCAGGATACCAGTCGTCTTCTTCAGACCGACCAGAGACATGGAACTTGGATGTCGTCAGAGGGTCCACGACACAGTTGCTGTGCAACAGACGGCTGAGACCTGCCAAACCTGCCAGGTCAGGTTTGTGAGCCAACCCATCCCGAGGCCATGTTAGATGTGCCAAAGATGAAGCTGAAGATAGCACCCTTTGCCGTATCATATAGCCAGGACTTTCGGGTTCAGAACCTCTCCGTCGATTCTCTGAAGGCTACTTGCCTTCGGCCATGCCCCATCGGGATATGCTGCCAATCCATATCGCTACCAATACCCGACATGTATCAAGCAGGTAACCGAACACGAGTGACAGTTCCGTGGCCTTCTCGGGGCATGGATCGTGGGGAATAACAGTCCTTTGTGGCACGTTCAAACAAGGCGAATAGGTTAGGCAAGCTCGATCTAAGCGTTTGCAGAAACTCGTCAGGAAGGGAACTGCCGGAATCCCCTTGGCCAAGAGGCCGAAGTGTTTGTGTGCTACAGCTTGTGCCCGTCAACAGTAGCGAAAGAATGTAGTAGGGTGAGGGGTTCTTTTGTCAAAGTTCGAGGCTCAGGACTGGACTCCATTGGGCGTCGCGTTGGCAGCCTTGAGTTTGGACAGGACAAGCTCGGCCACCTGTTTGAAAGCTTCCATCTCCTCTTCAACGGTCCCGCCAAGGCCAGCGCTGGCAAAGCTCACCGAGTTGCCCACGTAGGTAGGCAGTTGCGTCCTCCTTGTGATCAGCTTTGCCAGTCGGGTGGTAAACTCCAACGTTGGTTCCACCGTACAAAGAGGAGTTGACAGAGGCTGAGTCGGATTGTATCTCTACACCAATGTCAGTCCTTGGTACCAGTATCAGATTGGCAACGGGTGGTAAACTCACATCCGGCAGCGCATAAACAAATGACCCCAGCGGAGTGGGTGATGTGGCCTCTTCGGCCGAAGCTGTCGTGAGGAAAAGTACAACGGCCTTGGACTTGGCTGTTAATTGGATGTAGATGCGCGTGTCCATTGATCGCGGCAACGGAAGCGAGAGCTGGATAGGGGCATCCATAAGGTTCGTGGTGATCTCAATTGTATCGAAGGTTCGAGGACAGTTGCAGATTTTGATTACAGTTTGCTCGGCTACTACGGCTGGAATGCAAATGAAGGAGCTCGTCAGCTTCGAGATTGATGGTGGTTCGTCCGGGTTGAGTTCAACTTGTGAGTGTTCAAGTGGGAAGGAACAGACGGAACGGGAGTGAGATGAAGACGGAGTTTGGTCTCGGCGGGTGCGGGGGTTGGAGGTTGGAAGTGGAGGAAAAGAGGGATGGCCGGGGAAGTGGAACTGGAGGCGCAGCCGGTGAGATCAGGCAGGCCCGGACAGCGTGCCCGCCCTGAAGGAAGTGAAATTGCAGGGACCTGCCCCTTCTGTAGCGAGAAATTTACAGCGGATGGGGCCTCCGGAATTTCTCCAATGGCAGTCAAACCGCCCGGCAACAGCAACCTGGCGCCATTATGCATGAGGGGCACTGCTCCTTCCACCTCACCTTTACAACGATAATAAAAAATGATGAAGGAACACACAATGGATTAATTTGATGGGAATGTTCGTTTGTTGTCTTGATTTCCTTTCTCACTTTTATTGTTTTCATAACCTCCAAACATTGAAGTGGAAAAGCCACGGCAGATGAAGGACGACATGAATCAATGATCCGCTCATAACCGGCCCGGCAGTCAGAGGAGACGACCGTGCCGACCTCCGCGCCGAGACTCTTCAACTAAGCAAAAGACGCGGCTCCGATACTGGCCGCCCATATCCACCACACCCAATCTTGAGTACGCGTCTCCTCGCACTGATACCTCAGCCGTTGTGATTGTGACTAGTATCTCTTCCTCATATCACTTTGACCACAGGACACACAGAACTTTGCGAGACCCAGTTGTCTTACGACTTCAGGCCCGCCTTCATCTCACAAAAAAGACCAAGACGCTTCAAGGCTGCGACTCATTCACAAGTCATAAAACGGACCCGTCTCTAAGTGAAGCCTGAGATGGAGGAGGGCGAGCAGCAGTGGAAGGGTGTTGAGAGTGCCATCGAAGACCCGGAGGAGGCAAGAGTCATATATTGTGCACTCGACTCATTTGTGTCAGTAGACTTCCGTCGCTTCTGCTCAGCTTTCGCTTTGAACCCCATGCACACCCTCGCAATTCTCAACTTTTGCTTGTTTATGCTCCGGCAACAGAAGTAGTCACTCCCGGTTTCCGTAGTTCGGCGCCGTGAACGGTGATGGCCGGTCATCACGCCCGGCAGATCCGGTTTCGTTCACCCTAGTTCAAGCCTTTTCAAACTCAGATACATTTGCAAATTCCCTATTACTGACTTAAGAGTAGCCAATATGCCCGGATAGCACACTTCAACTGCACTCATTTGAGGAGGCAGTCCTTTTATGCTCTTCCCGAGGCTCACTGGAAGATGCTAGCAGCGCCACCCTTCAACTATCTGGACACTCTGGACAAGGTTGACGATGCCATCGAGTCCAACGCCGAACTAGCACGCGCCATAGTCCGCGTAGGTCTGGTCAACTTCCAACCACAGGACGTCACGCAGGGTAGCGAACCCACGATCCCTCCCCGATGGAGGGGCTGCGCGAAACGCTTGGATATCGACAAAGCCCGTAGTACTCTCAGGCAGTTCTACCGAGACTGGTCCGCTGAGGGCAAATCTGAGCGTGAAATATGCTTTGGCCCTATTTTCCGCGCCCTAGAAGCGCAAAAGGAGTCAAGGCCAAAGGACGCCCCGCCCATGAGGGTGCTTGTGCCCGGGGCAGGGCTGGGCCGCCTTGTCTTTGAGCTCTGCGCCAAAGGGTACGTCGCTGAAGGCAATGAGATATCCTACCATCAGCTGCTGGCCTCATCTTATATCCTGAACTGTGTTGAAAAGCCAGGGCAACACACAATTTACCCCTGGATTCACACTTTCTCTAACCATTCGACACGAGATAACCACCTGCGAAAGTACGCCATCCCAGATGTGCACTGTGCAACCGAGCTGACACGGTTGGAAGAGGAGGGAGTTGCCATTGGAGAAATGAGCATGACTGCTGCTGATTTCTTGTGTCTTTACACTGAAGACTACCAAGCCGAAGCATGGGATGCGGTAGCTTGCGTCTTCTTCCTTGACACGGCCCCGAACTTGATTCGGTACCTGGAAACCATCTTTTATTGTCTGAAACCTGGCGGTCTGCTCATCAACCACGGCCCGTTACTCTGGCACTTTGAGAACAATGCGCCCGGAGGACACGGTCATGACGATGATGAGGGTGACTATGATACCACCGGGATTGCGGACCCTGGTAGCTTTGAACTCTCTGACGACGAGGTGATGGCGCTGGTTACCAGGGTCGGATTCGAAATCGTCTCGCGCGAGACCGGCATCGAATCTCCCTATCTTTTGGACCAGGAGTCTATGCTTCAAACAGTGTATAAGGCGAGCTCATGGGTTGCCCGTAAACCACACACTACGGCATAGGGCTTGTTTCACATTTCAAAAAATTATCAACCACAACCGAACTTAGCCTGTCATCATGAGCTTTATGTATGCGACAAATGTACATAACACAGGCCACATCAGCTCATGAACCAAAAGAAAAACAGAGGAGTGTTACAACATGCACACACGGCATATCTACCATCTCAAGTTCTCTCTACCTGAACCCCTTTCTCTTTACAACAAAGCTCTAGGTTCTAACCCACCAATCCACCAACCCACCAACTCACAACTTCGCCTTCTCCTCCACATTCAACTGGCCCCTCGCCCACATCGCACCACCATCAATCGCAATCGTCGCACCATTCACGTGCGCACCCGCCCTACTCGCCAAATACACCACCACGCCCGCAATATCCTCCGGCCTTCCAAGCCTCTTCATCGGGTTCGCCGCCGCGATGCTCTCCTTCCCGCCGCTCATATCCAACAGCCCATTGCTCATCTTGGTCGGGAAAAAGCCCGGGCAGATGCTATTCACCGTAATCCCCCTCGGTCCCAACTCAACAGCCAAGTTCCTCCCCAAATGAATCACCGCCGCCTTGGACGCACTATACCCATACGTTCCTTGCTTACCAATAGTCCCGATACCCAACCCCGCCACCGAGGCAGTGATAATCACGCGGCTGGGATCCTCGACGCTCGCCTTCTTTTGGAGCAACGGAGCAAACTCCCGGATGGTGTTAAACACACCCCTAACGTTCAGGTCCATGACCTTCGCAAAGGCCGAATCGGGGTGCTCGTCAAAGGCGGCGCCCCAGGTGGCGCCCGCGTTGGCTAGCAGGATGTCGACGTGGTCGGTGTGCTTGGCGACT